>JBANSL010000004.1:56458626-56633626 GCA_037127255.1 Persicaria tinctoria
CCACCTTTACTCGAGATCGAGTAAGGTCCTCGAGATCGACCAAGCCTAGGAGCCATGTCCGAGCCACATCGAGGACCAGCAACCCGAGACGCCGAGCAAGCCAAGTCGACGTCAGTTCTACTCGATCTCGAGGAGCCTTGGTCGAGATCGAGGAGCCGCGTCCCGAAACCGTGTTACGCGCTTTGGCTGTCCGTGTCGAGATGGAAATCCTTGGAGCCGAAGGAAGCCAAGTCTATCCGAGATTTATCAAATTCTATCTACGGAGAAGATTTACCACACATGGAGAGAAGACTTACCTATTTAGATTTATTTTCCCCTTTTAGATTTAATTCCTTAAATTGCATTTATTTGTCTTAAAGCCTTTAAATATGGATTTAGATAAAGATAGATATATTCTATCCTTGAATAGAAAGGAATAGAAGGCTGTAAATAAAGCCTTAGGGGCTTAGCATTAAGCATCTTATTCCAATTCAATTCAATTCAAAGTTAGAGAAGTAGTTCCACATAGACGGTTTAGGAGTTCGAAGGTTTTAGGGTTCCGGCGTTCAGCGAAAGTTGGATTGTCGGGATTGTAAAGGCTTTGAATTTAGTTTAATGAAAGTTTCTTTTTTATACATCAATGCCTACTATTGCGATGAAGAGCGAGTAGTCCACCAACTTCTGGGGCTTGGGTGAGCCCGACGGTGGCCATGTGAGGTGATGCGGTAAAGGTCAGATGTTGTTATGCAATTCGTCTTCTATCCCTAAGAGCATGATTCTTTTGCGAGAGTTGAAGGTGATCCTTGTTTGTATTATTGAAGCGAAAGTGATCTTAATACAACTTGGGTTAATTATGTGAAAAGGGTTAGTAACAATTAGGGTTTATGCGAAAGCCTCTATATGCCTATTTGTTAGTAACGAAAGTTATTTTGATGGAAAGCATGATCTTTTATGCCTTTATGTGTTACTTTGCATGGTTATCGTTGTGGCGTTGATACCCTGGCTTTGGAAGTTCTTTCATATATTGATTTATTTCTGTCGAATTTTGAATTCTGTGTTCGAAGTTGCGTTTTCTGAGTTTTAGTCGAGATAGAGCAGTGGCTTGTCGAGATCGAGTAGGCTTTAGTCGATCTCGAGTAAGGCCTTGTCTAGATCGTGTTGTTGTTGTGCTTCTGTCGTCGATTTTCAGTTTCTGTTGCTGTTGTTAGTCGATCTCGAGTACTGTGCTTGTCGAGATCGAGTTAGTTTCTGTTTTGCTTTTATTTCTTGCTTTCGTTTGTTATTTCTGTCTTTCTTTCTTTGTTTCTTTGTTTCTGTCTTCTGTTTGCTTTTCTGTGAGATTTACAGCTGCCTAGGATCCGCTGACACGCTTCCTCGTGGATTTGATCCTGACTTTCTTTTACTGCATTGGAGGAGTCTTGTAATTGTTTGCGTGGGCCTAAATCTGGTTTGATCTATTTTGTTATATTTCATACTTGATTTCCTCCTCACAAAAAATTGGCGTCGTTGCTATAAAGAAGTGGTTTATGAAGCTATAAAGAAGTGGTTTATGAAGCTATAAAGAAGTGGTTTAGGAACCTATAAAGAAGTAATTAATGAACATATAAAGAAGTGTTTCATGAACCTATAAAGAAATTACTCATGAAGCTATAAAGAAGGATTCATGAAACTATAAAGAAGTGGTTAATAAAGCTATCAAGAAGTGGTTAATTAAGTTATCAAGAATTGGTTAATGAAGTTATCAAGAAGTTGTTCATTAAGTTATCAAGAATTGTTTAATGAAGTTATCAAGAAGTGATTCATTAAGTTATAAAGAAGTGGTTCATAAAATTTTCATTCTTCTTTTATTTCTCTTAATGCTTAATTTTTAATTGTTTATTTGTTTATTTTTTTAAATAAAATTTTTCATGAACCAATACTATTTACTTCGTGAACCACTTGGTATTAAAAACATTGAAACACTTGGTTTAAAACTCTGAACAACTTGGTTTAAAATCTTGAACTTTTGTATAAAAGCCTTGAACCACTTGGTATAAACCCCTAAACCACTTAGTATAAAAAATCTGAATCACTACTCTTTATTCCATGAACCAATTGAGTGAACCAAGTTATAGACATGATGTGCGGAACTACACGTAAATCGATAAGGTTATGGTTTACATCTAAGTGATGATTATTCAGTTAGCTTGAAAAAAATAAAAATTCAAGTGACTCAGTCATAGTAAACATATCATCATTAAATGAAATCATGTTCATTGAGTCAGTCTCACAGATTATCAAAGTCCATGGATGTCCAACAAAAAATGAGGAATCATCAAGAAGAATAAATCCTTTACTTTCAAAAATACTTGAATCCATAGCAAGCAACGAAATGATCCAAACAGAGGACCAAATTTAGTTTAATGACAAGAGGACTTATGGAAGGCCTTGACGAGGCCAACCCCGCAGATGGCGCCGAGGCACTGTGCTATAGAGCAGGGGCCTTGAGAAGCGACACCTTACGGGCCAATAAGAGGCCGAAGGTGACCGTAGGGTTGATATGGCCGCCGGAGATCTCAACGGTGCAGTAGACGAGGACGAAGATCATGCCGCCGAAGGCCCAGGCCATTTCGAGGATTCCGACGCCTCTGCAACGTGTCCATCGGCGTTGACATTGGACTGGTGCTTGTAGCCGATGACGGTGAGAACGGTGATGTAGAGGAAGATCAAGCGAGATATTGTGAGGGCGACACCCTATAGATGGCACCGACGGGTGGCGAGGTGCCTTCGAATCCTTCGAATCTAGACGCAAGAGCACCGATTCAAACCTCAATGATGGCTAGCATCGAAAAAGAGAGGTAGATGTCGAGATTTGAAGATGGATATGAGCGCGGTCGATGAGCGAGAGTGGGATATGAAGATGGAGCCCAGTAAGATGGCGAGGTCGAGGAGTGTGAGCGGTGGAGAGAGGAAGAACCACGATGGAGGGAGAAGTATCGAGTCTGGCCTCAAGGGTGGAGGAGGAAGAAAGGGAGTCGGAGTGGGGGAAATAGGCACGTGAGGGGTGTTTTACATGTATGAAAAAAAACCCTAATTCCACCAATCAGAGTTCTTCTTTCCTTCTCACCGAACTGATAACTTCTCACTTGAACCCTCCCCTATATATATATATATATATTGCTAGCACGCTTGTGTGTTAAATCATGTCCTTTAGTATAAGCATGATATTAGGAATAACATATATGTGGGGATCAGCCAAGTGCGTGCCTCAATCTGAAGCTATGTCCGTAGAATGTTTTTAGGTATGTGATATGTGTGTATGATGATAATGGTATATATGACTCTATGATCGGTGGGACTTTTGCATGGCGCATGAGAGAGAGCTTGGAGACTCTAACATCATCACATCAACCTTGGTATGTTGGGATTTAAGATTTTGTTTTGACCCAGCACTGAGCACTGCTGATGTGCGCTCAATTTGCCATATTTTTCGCTTACATCTACTTAAATTTCTGTCTATATTTTATATTTCTGGGTTGGAAAAGCATGAGAATTGTGTATTTTATGCTTAATTGAAAATTCTATAGGTCTACACAAGTTCTTGTTTAATTTCGCAAAAATCAGAGGCATTTTGGAGCAATTCGGAGAAAAGGAAAGAACTTGTCAAGTCACTCATTTTCGACTGAGTCACTCGATTTCGACCGAGTCACTCAATTTCGACTGAGTCACCGGATATCGACTAAAGAAACTAAAATCCAATGAAGACACATGACCAGATATCGACCAAGATGACTCGATATTGAGTCTACCACTCGATATCGAGTGAAGCCTCACCAGGAATCGAGTCCCCTGAAGAACACAAGCCATTTCAACTTAAAAATGAGTCCATATCGATTTACATGACTCGATATCGAGTGAGCTCCACTCGACACACATGGAAATCCGACGTCGAGTGCCATTCCACTCGAAATTTAGATATGACTCGATATCGACCAATTTGGTCGATATCGAGTGAAGTCCAGTAGCAGTCCAATGCGTTTTCGAGTCCGAATTTGGGAGAGGATTGCTTAGCTTTGAAGAAAGAGAGATTTAATCTATCTTTGGAAGACTTTTTATCCTCTATGGTAATTCCCATATTTCCCGAGGGGAATTATTGGAATTCCTATATTTCCCGAGGGGAATTTATTTGTTGTATTTATTTATTTGGAAGTTTTTATATTTAGATAGATATAGATAGAAGATAAATAGATTGCTCTCCTTGGGTAGCAAGGATTGAGCCCTATAAATAAAGTCATAGGGGCTGGTTTTTCATTCATTCAAGGCAAGTCGTATTCGGGCGCAAGTAGTTAGGAGGAGAGACTAGAGTGACGATTGAAGGTTTTTTAAGTTTTAGTTTTAATTTAAAGATGTTTATTTTCATGCTTTGTTTCTAAAATTCCCTCTTCTAGGGTCGGGGTGAGCCTGGCGATAGCCATGCGCGCTTGTAAATTTTGATATTCGTTATGTTTTGGATCATCAACTTTTCTTTATATGTTTATTCCCTTATCAAAAAGAGAAGAGATTCATGTTTAACAACTTATATTATAAACATTAAATTGGTAGATACAATTAGGGTTACTTGTGAGAGTTCAATCTAATTGTTGGAAAAGGCGAAAGCTTGCTCCTTTGATGTTATTACATAACTATTTTATCTTATCTTTTGCGTGCTTGGTTATTGTTGTGGTGTTCCATAACCTTGAAAGTTTGCATCTTTATTTTTTTTATTTCATTATTTTTTTTATGCACAAATTCTACTTGACACCAACCACCATTCCCTCTCCATCCCTCAACATCGACAAAGTCTTAGTCGCCGCCGACATCAACCCTCATAACCTTTTCCCGCTATCCCCAAACACCGAAACCAACTAAACCTAGAACCGTTGACTTCTCTCCTAAGGACGAACCTGACTTCACTATCCTATAGCAGGGTCTTCACCATAAATTTATTTGGTCAAGAAACCCTCTCGTCAACTGTCGCTGCACACTTGATGTATTTGGTTTTTAGACTCTGATGCTTGGTTGTATGTTAAAATGGTTTTCGCGACTTAGGCCTTAGGACATGTTTAGTGGTGTAACCCCGGGTCTCCAACAAACCTCATGATACTTTTGGGTTCGAAATCCCACTTTCCGCTACAAATATTTGGTTTTATAACTTCAACATGTACTCTGTGCGCAAGATCCGAACGAAGGATTCTATAATTCGAAACGTAACTCGGGATTTCTAATCCTGGGCCGTTACAAATTATTTTCTTGCTTTTTTTTGTAATGGTGCTACTTCAGCAAGCTTGACAGAGTGCTCATCAACCATTCTTGGGATAAACTTGATAGCTTGGGAAACTAAGTTGTCGGCTCTCGGTTGGAACATTTTGATCAACTTGCATCTTACTTTAATGTAAGATTGAAACAGAAACAGAATTCCAGAAAAAAGAATTTCATAAACTAAATTACATAATCTGAGATGTAAAAACTAAATTATGTAAACTAAATTACATAAGTGAATTCAAGAATTGATTTATAGAAACTAAATTAAAGAACTTAAATTACAGAAACTAAATTTCAGAAACTGAATTATATAACTGATTTTCAGAAACAAAATTACAAAACTAAAATTTCAGTGTTGCTCAATTAAAATTACAAAACTGAAATTTTAGAAATTGAGTTATATGAACTAAAATTTTAGAAACTAAATTACAAGATGGTTATCTGTGGATAATAGAATATGATCGAGTGTATGCAAAAATGCATAAAACCACCCTTTATTCAGGGTTGTTTGCGAATAACCACCCTTTATTCAAAAGTTTGCAAATAACCACCAATTATATACAAATTGGTTGCAAATAACCACATATCCCCACTTTTCTTGTTAAATCTAATTAACTTTTTTTTTCCAATTCTAAACAAAAAGCTAGGGTGATGAATGACAATCGGTCGGGTCGGATTGGGTTCGGGTTTGGTTAGTCGGGTTTCGGATAATGTCTAATAATTTGGTCATTCAATTGGGCCGGGTTTGGGTTTTGGATGTATCAGGTTTTCATTATTCGGGTTTTGATTGTCTCAGGTTTCGGTTATATAGGTTTCGGTTGTCTCATGTTTTAGTTATTTTGGGTTTCAGTTATTTCGGGTTTGAATTGTCTCAAGTTTTTATTATTTCAATATTCGTTTTTAAAACTTTACTAGAATGTATCTTTAAGTTCAAGTTATTTTGGGTTTCGGTTATAACAGGTTAGGGTCTTAATGGGTTTCAATTGAATTGGGTTCGGTTCATTCGGATTTGGGTGAGCTTCGGCTATCAGTTATTCAGATTTCAGGTCCAAAATGGGTCGGGCTGGGTTGGTTTTCAAGTGATATACTTCACTATATTTTCTGGCATTTAGCACAATCGATTCCGTGTCAATCGGGTCGGGTTTTCCGGTTCGGGTCAGAAATTATTAGACATTATCCAAAACACGAATGACCCGAAATCCAACTAATCGAACCCGAACCCGACCCGACCCGCCCGATTGCCATTCATCACCTTCTTTGTTTAGAATTGGAAAAAAATTAATTGAACCATTCCGGAATAGCTCAATTCGAAAGGACTTGCGTGTAGTACCCAAAGGTCCCCGGTTTGAACTCCGGATGGCCATTCTTTATTTATAAATTCAAAGAAAAAAGTTAATTAGATTTAACAAGAAAAGAGGGTACGGTGGTTAGTTGCAACTAATTTGTATATAATGGGTGGTTATTTGCAAATTTTTTAATAAAGGGTGGTTATTTGACAACAACCCTAAATAAAGGGTGGTTTTATGCATTTTTGCCTAGAGTATATGCTTATTCAATTGAAGCTTGTTAAAAAGTCTATTAGCTCAAATGGTAGAGCATGCGCTTATGCACAAGATGTGGGTTCGACTCCTACATAAACTAATATAATGATTTAGACTTGTGAAAGACCTACACCATAAAATCTCTGTCAAATTTTTCAGAGTAAGAGCTGATACTATGTATGTATGGCTTATGTGGGATTTGAACACACATTTTGTGTCAAAGCACAATGTTTTACCAGTTGAGCTAATAAGCCAAAATTTTAAAGCAGGAGGCTAACATGTTCTGTCTTTAATGAGGCACAAACAACATTACATAGTTCAGTCTCCTTGACACACTCAATTGAATACATAAAATTACATAGATCTAATAAAGCAATCAGTTCATTCAAAAGAAAAAAACAGACTCGGTATATTGAACCTAACTTATAAAGACATGACATATTTTAGTTTAAGTTTGTGAATTGCAATATTTCGATCAATTTCAGCAACTTGATAGATTTTCATTTCCAAATTGCGATAAACATAACAGAAATAAAGTGTAAAATATTATAAATTTCAGTTGTTGAATGAAGGAATTGTTAGATTTAGGTAATATTATTAGATATCAACCAACACAAACAATATTAGACCACAAGATGCCACTAAAATCCTAGTTATTTTACTTTGTTCATTGCGTTCTAGTAGTGACGGCATAAATATGTCCAATGATAAGATATTCTAACCATATTGCAGGTTTGTAGGTACATAGAATGGCCAAGTTTGTTATCTTCATTTCACCTCATCTTCTTCAGTTGCATCTATTTCCAAAAGAACATGGCCTCGTATTTCCCCTAGAACTAACTAACCATCCTTTTCCAAGATAACGTATAATATGCTAGCAAAACAATGTATATTTGATCTAAATCCAAAAGCCCATAAAGCCCTAAATCCCCAAAACCCTAAAACAGTAAAACATGAAATTGCGAAGGGAATTGAACTCAATTAGATATCACTAATTATCATATAATTGATCAATAAAAGCAACCAACAAACTCTAGTTCGAAGATCCTAAAATGATAATCCCCAAAAAAATCTCAAATCGAAAACCCCTTAAACCTTCAAACTCTATGGGTTCGTATGGGACGGGGTTAATAAACTGACTAAAATTATAAATATGGTAAAATTTATAAAATGTTGGTAAAAGTAGTTAAAAATGTAAACAACAAGATAACCTCCGTATGGGGCGAAAAATAGTTCATTTGTAAAAAGCAGAGTTTATTTGGTTGTTATTAGGGGTATTGTGGTATTTTCAAACCAAATAAGATAAAAGGGAAGGGGTAAAACAAAACTTGTACAAAATAAACACCCAAATAACCTCCAATTTTCTAACTTTTTTTTAACACAATTTTAACACTTTTTTTATTATTTTGATCATCCAAACCACCATAAAAACTGTTTAAAAAATAAACACCCACAAATGATTAATTTTTAACTATTTATTTTGTGAATCATACACACCTTATATCTCTAAAGTTGAAATTGAAAAGATCGAGAGACTTACCTCAAGAAGTCGTTGTCGTCGGCGTCGACAAAGACTTCATAATATCTTTTATTTATATTACATATTTATCTATTAATATTTTTTTGTAAGTATGACTACATAATATCTTTTATTTATATGTAAATTAATTAATTAAATTATATGTGTGTAGATAGAGAGATAGATAGATAGATAGACCGTAGGTTATATAACTTTCTATAAACTATGACAATATATTATATATTTTTTTCCAGGAATCAACCACAACATGCCACATAGGACGCTATGCATCGATTTTATTATATGTATATAGATATAGATTTTTGGTAAGTATGACTATGGAATATCTTTTATTTATATATATTTTTGTCCATTAACTAAAATACATGCGTGGATAGATAGATAGAATGTAGGTTATATGACTTTCTATAAAATATGACAACATAATATTATTATTTTCCCTAGAATCAACCACAACACGCCACATAGAACGATATGCATCGGTTTTAGTATATGTATATAGGCCTGATACATGAGTCGAGTAGCTCGGGATCGACTCGGGCTCGGCTCGAAAAAAGCTCGACTCGGGATCGCTCGATGGTATATACGAGCCGAGTTCGAGCCTATTCATGAGCTCGATTCGAGCTTGAGTAGCTCGCCAGCTCGAACACCCCGAAAACCCTAGGTATAAAACCTAACTCCCTCCTCCTAAACCCAACCGCTCTGTCGCTCCCATCCTTTTTTTTAGTCACGCCGTTCGTCAACCTCAGATCTCAATCGCCGCCCTGTCTCTCATCGTTTCTCACTCGCCACCTCCGATCTCAGATCTAGGTAGCCCTCCGTCACGGCGTCGCCCCTCGACGTGCCTCGTCATCCTCCCATCGCCTGTCGCTCGTCGTCTTCCTCAAATCTAGGTCTCGCCCTTGCTCGCTTCCGCGGATGCAGGCCTCGTCCGTCGTTTGTCCTCTCACGCTTACTCTCTCATCCTCTTGCTCGTCGCCTGCAATCTCAGTCGCCTACTCACCTCTCGTCATCCTCTGATCTGGATCCCCTCTGTCGCTCGCTTCCTCTCTCGTCCTCAGATCTGGATGTTTTTCGCCTATTTTTTCTGTAAATTTGTTGTTGTTTAGGCGATTGTTGTTTGTTGTTGTTTGTTATTGTTTGTTGTTTGCTATTGTTTCATCGATTGTTGTTTGTTGTTGTTGTTTCATGTCTTTCATCGACTGCTGTTTGTTGTACCACTCGTCCTCAAACCAATTGCCGTTTGTTGTTGTTTTATCGATTGATGTTTGTTGTACCACTCATCCTCAGATCAATCACTGTTTGTTGTTGTTTCATGGATCGATGTTTGTTGTTGCTGTGTTCGAGCCCTAACGAGCTCATCGAGCCCGAGTTCAAGCTCATAACGAGCCCAATTGATCTTATCGAGCTCGAGCTCGAGTTCGGGCTCGATGACAACCAAGCTCATCGAGCCGAGCTCGGGTTCTACACCCTGCTCGCGAGCCGAGCTTGAGCACATGTATATACTCGAATAGAAATTGAGCTCGAGCACGAGCTCGTAGGCTCGTATATCAGGCTTATATGTATATAGATAGATAGATAATTACATTGTCTATAATAATCATGAGAAAACAGTCGAATAGTTTATAGGTACACAATAAGACGCGTATACATTATAAGAACATGTATTGTACACTAGACTCTCTATATACACTATATATAAAAAATGACATAAATAGAAATTAATTATAAAATGCATTCATTTATTAATTAAGAAAATAAAAGTTTGGCCGGAAATTTTCATGCTGCATTTATCTTTTTCTTTATTTTTGCGTGTTGACCTAAACAAAATTCAATGTGAATTTCAAACATAATGTGTGTGTGGATCTTCACAAGTAAATAGATTTTCTTCGGGAGTAATATTTACACTCGTACTTTTTATTATACTAGTTATTATACGCGTGCTTCGCACGTGTATACCCTCTGTTTTGTGGACAACACTGAATTCATGGACCATGTCTTGTTCTAAATACCAGCTCTAGAATAAATTTTATATAACCAACACACTTGTATTTCAACAATAATATAGGTAATGTGGTCTATTGGTTTCTACTATCACTATCCTCTTATGTGCTGTTACACAGCAACAGCAAGTTCACTTCCCTTTGTGTTTATGAACTTCACGTCCCCTTATACCCTTCTATACATCAGTATCTGCAAGTATGCGTATACGTTTCCGTCTTTCGTATGTCGCTGAACGTCGAATGTGTGTCGAAAGTCATAAACAAAAAGTCGAAAATCTATACTTTGCAGTTTAAACTGTTCTCTTCACAAACTGAATTCCTGTGGGGTCGCCGCCCCATTCCTCGAGCACAACCAGAAGCTTTCCACTCTGGCTTTAGCCATCTTTGCGACGCCTGACCACAATTGCTTAAGTATTTGCTCTCACTGAAAGTTCCTGCATAGCTGCCTTTTCAACAGCATCCGGATGCTTTGTTTCTTGGCCAATGTCAGCCTATGAAAAATACCATAAACTATGTAAATGACGAATACCATAGGCACATTGGCATTGTCGGGATACTAAGTAAATGACCAGCAAGTATATATATAAGAAGCAAACGAAAAAAGTTACCATAGAAAATGACTGTAGTTCTCAACACCCCGAACCTTCTGTGCCATTTTATACACTATTTACATCAGTATAAAACCTTAATGAAATAATGAAAAACTAAACAAGTAAAAATAGAGGCAATATTGTACCCTATTTACATTCTACGAAATCATTATGAAGATACACATCACAAAGCTTCATCTTAAAACAAGAAATTAGAGGCCATTGGCGTTGCGAGATAGAATTTTCACAAAAGATCAAACAACCATGTTTTTTAACGTGTGGCTCAAGTGGCAAAAAGTGCCTTCGATAATAATATATCTTGGTAATGATTGAATTGATATTCGTTTTGGTGAAAGCGGAGAGGATATTTGTCGTGGTTAATATGCAGATAAATTAATAATTCTTAAAAACAAATGTCTATTTCATCTTTTTCCAGATAGCCCCTCTGCATTTCATTAAACATCTTAGGAAACATAATAATACCTATGTTAAAATTACATACATATTTTAACTTTTGCATGATTTAATAAGATAAAAGAAACTTAATTTGTATACAATTGAAATCTAGATATCACTGAATAAATATTGGTTTTTGTTGTGCAAATTAAGCCTTGACATATATAGCTCACAAACTTGATTATGTAACTGGATCCAACTTATGCAATCGAAAGTTCCCTTTATGCGTGTGCTAGATTGAATATGCATGTATCTATAACATTTGAAAGTTACCGTTAACAATGGAAGGGCGGAGGTGCATCTGTATTGTATAGGTTGTATCATACAATGGCGACAGCACTGGTAAGAGGATTTGCCTGCACACATAGCGCATTAAATTATTATTATTATATATATATATGATTTATAGTTATAGATGGATTAGATAGCCCATCTCCGAGATAAAGCGAAAGTAAATTTTTCGGGTTGTTTCTTATCAACCTTAAAAATGGTATTGTGATAATATGAACACTTTCCACCCTAAATAAACCAAGGATAAGGAATTGAAAATCAAGAACAGACTAAAGGCATATGAATATCTTTTTTAAAGGCATCACACCCAGATCAAACATGATGCAGCATATAATCTCTCTCGACTTAATTACTGCTGCAAATAAATCTTCTTTATGGCACCAATTAAGATGCAATAAGAGGGTAAAAAACAAAAAAACACCTCCAAACAAATACTCTGTATATACTGATAGGCGAGAGAGTTAGCATAACACATTTCTCTATGCCAAAATAAGTTTCAACTCAAAAACAAACATCCCCATTTGAAAGATCCATATGCAACAAAGCAGCACAGTCTCGAGATCCATTGCAAAACCGAAGCCAAATCTGAATCCAAAAAAATACACCAAATTGACCAATGCACCAGTTGAAACCCAAAATAGGGCGAAATTAAACTTTAACAAGATACAAGTCAATCTCTCCCAAATTAATCAAAAGAAGCCACCAAATTAAGCTGCAATAAACTAATTAAGACCCTTTACAAATTGAAATCGAATGAATTCTCTCTAGCCCTAAAATCCCCAAATTAAACCATAAACTAAGAGGAGAGAAGAAAAGGTTCACCCAACGCAGCTACACAAGTGCTATTGCCACGAATAGAGGGCGAATTGGAGGAAAAGACAACATAGCCGAGGGCGAATCAGGGTTTGAAATATTGGGGGAAATCAAATTGAAAAGCATATGGCATAAGGAGAGGAATTTAATTAACCTAATAAGCCAACGGAATCAATCACGCGAGCTGCGAGGACCGGATTTATTTTCCTTGAGAGTGGGAAGCAGTGCAACGGATCTGCAGCCAGTGAGTGTGGCCTGGCGTCGGGCAGAAATGGAGAGTCCGAGGATCGTTCTGGGAAGTGTAATCAATAGTGGTCTAGCTCTGGATTGTAAGTTGTTGATTTCGCACTTAACTGAACTGGAATTAGACTATGTTTTGGAAAAGGGAGAAGAGGAAGTGGAGGCGTGGGCGGAGGGGTCGAAAATCGGGGTGGTAGGCTGGTAGCAGAGGCGCTTCCCAGCCAAAGGAGGAAGCGATCATTGCAGTGTGAAATGAAGATATGGGTTTACATATGGGCTGATCCACTGTAATTGGGTTGGGATAATGGTTAATTGGCTTTGTAAATACATTCACATATAAGGGCAAAACAGGAATAAAATTGTCACTGTTCTTAAGAAGAGTCCCGTTTTTTATATATAGAGATACACTATATATATTTTTTTAAATAGATCTTACGTGCACTTCTTGAGTGAGAGACATATAACTCAAAAAGGATAGGATATTCATATAGTGTATCCTGTATACTGGTGGAAGCACAAGCACACGATAAAGATATATGGCTTTGACCAAATCCCAAATGTAATGATTTCGATATTTTTTATATGTAAATTGTGATAGAAGGTGCATTTTTTGTGGCTTAGCTTGCCTTTTGCTTTAATTATATATTATATATTGCTCTCTATTGACTTCTTAGTTTTCGGTAAAGAAAATGGGTGCTGTTATACCCACACTTTTTTAGGCGTTGTTAACCGCACCACAAAATTTTTGGTGGGCACCCAAAAGGAAATTGCACTTCTGTGTTTTAGAAACGAAAGTTGTGCTATATTAATTATTTCTTTTTTTTAATTTTTTGGAAAATATTATCTGCAACTTCCGTGTTTGAAAAACGGAAGGTCAAATCAACTTTATACCTTCCGTTTTTAAAACACGAGAGAAAAAAGCTGTTTTTTGCCTTCCGTTTTTTAAATACGAAAGTACAAAATAACTTTTTGCCTTCCGTTTTTTAAATACGGAAGTACAAAATAGCTATTTGCCTTCCGTATTTAGAAAACGGAAGGCTATGTTTTTTTTTTCGGGTAAAAAAAGGGTCTGATTTTCTTCTTAATATGACGAATATACTAGTCATAACCGGTATTTGCCCTAGTTGCGCCGAATTGAGTAGAAGAATGTCAAACCACGCATCCAATGGTAACGAATAAGTCAATAATAATATTCAGGTATTTCAATTGTTTTCAATTCGTGAAATTTAATGATAATATTGATTCAATTCATGAAATTTGATTATTTTCAACGCTATTTCAACTGTTTTCAGTTTGATAGAATGAACTTTTTTGGATTCGATTATTCGCCTTCTTTTGCGAATAATTATTATTGGTCGGATAGAAAATCGATGTTAGAATGGGCTCGTCAGATTGCTTTTGTGAACAACTTTGTTTTCACAATTGTAAAATCTTGGAATAGCTATGCAACTCGATACGGCTCAGTATATTTTGGATGTGAAAAATATGGAGAAAATAGAAATCGTAAGAAGAAAATCAGAGGTGTTGATGTACCAGTAATAGTCCCGCGGGATGGATGGTCTAAAAAAATTAATTGTCCATTTTTGTTGTATGGTTGGGAAGCCGAAAGAAATGTATGGAAGCTAAGAGTGGAGTTTGGTATGCATAAGCATAAACTGCCTCCTAGACTGCAAGGTCATCAGATGGTGGAACGATTGACGAATGAGGAGATTGAACTAGCTAGTGAAAGATTTGACAGTCGGAGGGGTAAAGCCAATTCCCCTTCTTGCGACATTGAAAATTACTTTCAATGAGAATTTGACCACAAGACAACAAATTTATAATGCAAAGGCGAGAATCAAGAAGAATGAGATGCAAGATATGACCCCAATGCAACACCTCCACAATATGCTCGCATATCGAAAATTCAGTTTCAGTCACAGGCTTCGTCCCGATGGGTTTTTTCAAGACTTAGCATATATTTGCTCATAAATATCATATATGTAATGTTATCTAAACACATAGATTAATTTTGGTTGTCATTCATTCTAATGTCGATGCAGCGTCATCAACATGCTATTTTCATGGTGCTTGAGCTACACGAGCGTGGTGAGGGTGCATCCGCAGATGAGATAGCTTTATTGCATCGTGTGTTGATGGGTGATGATCCAGTGCCGCGTGTCGCCCCAGAGTGGATGTCATCCCAACATCAACAATTGGTAGGACCTAGCCAACATCTTTACTACTCCCAAGAGTAGTTTCTATGTTGATTACTCTAAATTTGTAGTTTAGTATGTAGACCTATGAGTTAGATGTTGTCTGTTTTGGAATTCCTTTTGGTCAACGTCCTTATTAGAATATTTTAAACTTGCAACTCTATTAAAAATTTATTTGTCTCTTTAATTTGGGAGTAAGTTTGTTATGTCGATGAAATGATATAAATATGGTTTAGTTTGGGACTAAGTTTGTTATGTCGATAAAATGAAATGATATAAATATGGTTTAGTATTGTTGATCGTTGAGTTTAATGATATAAATATGGTTCAAAAGTTTTGAATGTTGGTTCGCAAAAAGCCAATAAACCTTTCTTTTACATTCAACGATAAGTTTTGAATTCCACTTAAAATGAAAGTTTTGATTTGTTTTATTTATATTTATTTTTCTTCCTTTGTACCATGACTTTTAACTTAGTAAGAAAAATTGAATCCCCATTATTTTATACGGCCTCTAAATTATTTTGTTTTTATGTTCTGTTTAAGTTAATTGTTTGAGAATATATCGGTTTATCTCACATATACTTTTATACAAGTTTAACATAATTTTGGTTGAGTTTATTCGGACCAATATATATGTTATTGTAAAGTATCACAAATCCTTATCAAAATGTAACTAATTGAATTTTATGGATTTTATTATATTTTATTATATTTTAGTTATTTTTTATTTTATATTATTATTTGATTTTTTTATTAATTATATTAACAAAGTTTCATAAAAAAAACCAAATATTTATAAAACATTATATTAAAGGATATCAAAACGTAGCTTATGCAATAAATTTGGTTATTTACTCTTTATTGGATAAATAAGTGAAAAAATATTAAACAGTATGTAAAGAAGAGTACTTACACTTATATGATATACTAAAATATAATTTATTAACAAAACGTGCAAGGGCGTGGGTAACCGTTACAATTTATTTATTAAAGTTATGTGTGTTTTTAATTTTTTTTTTTTAAAATAAGTTAAAATCAAACTCGTTTGTCTTTTCAAAATACTTTTAAAATTGTACTCCCGTATTTAGAAAACGGGAGTTATAAAATAGTTGTACTCCCGTGTTTGAAAAATGGGAGGAGTAATTAAAATTGTACTTCCGTTTTTTTAAATACGAGAGTACAACCCAGTTTTATAACTCCCGTTTTTTTAAAAACGGAAGGCAAAACTAAAAGTTGTACTATCGTTTTTCAAATACGGAAGTACAACTTATATTTTCAACTCCCATGTTTTAAAACCGGAAGGCAAAAATTAACTTTCCATTTACCCTTCCGTTTTCGGGGCACGGAAGTACAAACCCTTTTTGAGTGCCCACCCCAAATCTTTTGTGGTGGAATTAGAGGACGCGTATTTTGGTTCAAAAGATTGATGTAAGATAAGAACAAGCCATAGTACGTAATACATCATCTCTCTTTCTCTCTATATATAGACAATAGTTTATATATATATATTATTAGGTAAAAATTCAATGGCCAGACAGGCCTGACTCAGCGAGAGGCCGATAGAGTCGGCAAACGCCGAACCGTCTAGCATACAATCAAAAGAAAGCGGTGCAATACAAAAGCAACAACTAAACAACCCCAGACAAACAGACGAAACTAATCAAAAAGAGGTGAGAACAGCACGGACAAACTGATACGTTTGGGATACCCGATCCTTTGCTTGTGGGCTGAAGATCAAGAACAATGCCGTATATTTGCCCGACCTTGCAATGCTCTTCCAATATCTCCTGATTGAACAATTAATTAACTAATTAATTAACTAATTATAGCGACAGAATAATTCTAAGTAAACTAAAGCGACGGAAAAGGGAGGAGATGGTGCTCAGGCGCGCAACAACTATGGCACACAGGCGTTGGGGCCTCAGGGTGTGCGCGGACACGAAGGCGCGACTGGTGTCGCTCGTTGGGAGCGAGAACAAAGGCGAGGAAGAGAGAGCAAGAGCGAGGCGCGCACAAGAGCGAATGCGCGTGAGAGCGAGATGCCGGGTGCTGGGGTGCGCGAGCGCTGTCAAGGCCGAGTGCCAAGGGATGCCGAGCGACGGTGCGCGAAGACGCCGAGCACCTGGGCGCGCGATGCCGCGGGCTTGCGCCAAGGAGTCCGACTTTCTTCTTGCGATGGGTTCACTAGGGTTTGGATGTTGTGTTTGGATTCGGTTTCGAGACAAGGTGATGGTGATGGTGATGGTGCCGAACAACTTAGAACACAAGAGCAATGATAGTGTTTGGGATTGATAATCGAGAACCCTTTAATCCTATAAAGGGGTTTCTCAATTCTAATTCAATCTAAGAAATTCAAAGTACATGTGTTTGTTTAAATAGAAAAGCAATGGAAGATCTAACCAATCCTTCCTTGCAAAGGAAAGGGTTTTGGATAGATCTAATCTATCTTGGATAGATCTAATCTATCTAAAGATAAATAAAAATAGCTCTAAGATAGAAATAAACTTAAGAAGATATAATTCTAAAACTTATGGGACAAGATTTATCTAGAAGAGATATAATCTTGTACATTATTAATCTAATTGCATAAAATAACAATTAATTAATCAAGACATAAAATAACTCGGCCCACTATGATAGAACTCGGCCAATTCCACGAAGCCCACTCGACATGCGGTATGGGCCACTCGACAAGAGCCTATGTCGAGTGTATATCGAGTGTGTGTCGAGTTCAAGGAGGGTGGTATCGAGTCTGCATGAGCTTGGTTTGTGGACGGAAGCTCATCTCCTGCTCTGGTTGTGTAGTCTTGAGCCAAGTGAACCAGGGTGGCCTGAACTCATGCTCCATCGTCCCTTGGTAACGGACAACAAAGGCTTTGGTAGCATCTTGAATCTTCTTCCCCCTTGCACGAGTGATAGGGCCATCGAATGGAACCTTCATATTGTCCTCAATGTCACCAAGAGTCATCGATAATTGCATTGTATCATTCTCCTCCACTTGACTTCGATTTGTCCTCAAATCGTCGTCAGAGTCATCGTCAGACAAGAACAAGGATAGATCGGCGACGTTGAATGTAGAATTGACGTTGTACTTATCGACAGGGAGATCCAGCTTGTATGCATTAGGACCCATCTTCTGAACCACTCTGAATGGTCCATCTTCTCTGGGGTCCAGCTTAGACTTCCGTTGTTGCGGAAACCTTTCCTTCCTGAGATGCAGCCATACCAGATCACCAACGTTGAACTGCATATCCTTGCGATGCTTGTCCTTCGCTGCCTTGTATTGTGCAGTCTTCCTTTATAGTTGCGCCTTGGTACGCTCATGCAAGCGCTTGATGAAGTCCACTTGCTTAGCTGCATCCATGCTCTCCTTCTCCTTAAGTGGCCGAGGCATCATGTCCACAGGAGTGAGTGGGTTTCGGCCATATACCACTTCGAAGGGGGTCTCCTTTGTTGCAGAGTGCCTAGACCTGTTATATGCAAATTCGACAAATGTTAGGCATTCTTCCCACCTCCGGAGGTTAGTTCGAAGCATGACTCTAAGGAGAGCCCCAAGAGTTCTATTTGTGACCTCAGTTTGGCCATCAATTTGTGGGTGACAAGAAGTAGAAAATAGCAATTTTGTACCCAATTTAGACCATAAAGTTTTTCAAAAAGAGCTTAAGAATTTAGAGTCATGATTAGAAACTATAGATAAAGGCAATCCATGTAAGCGAACAACATATTTGAAGAATAAGTGTGCCACATGAATAATATCATCAGTATTGTGACATGGAATGAAATGAGCCATTTTGAAAAATATGTCTACAACAACAAAGATAGAATCATGACCCTTAGAAGTTCTAGGCAATCCCACAATAAAATCCATAGAAACATCTTCCCATGGTGCATTAGCAATAGGCAAAGGTTGATATAGACCATTAGAGTTGGCTTTCGACTTAGCCTTAGCACAAGCGACGCAACTTTTGACAAATCTTAGCACATAATTAGACATTTTAGGCCAAAAGTGATGTTTCTTAAGTCCTGCTAGTGTTTTGTCGAAACCACCATGTCCCCTAGACTCATCAATTTCTTGAGTTAACAATCGGCGAATAGAAGAAGATGGGATATAAAGCTTGCCCATCTTAAACAAATAACCATTATCAAGAAAATATGAATCAACTTCACATTTGGACACACATTGCGCATATATAGTTTTAAAGAAACCATCAGAAGCATATAGTTCCTTTATCAATGCAAAACCCAATACATGTGCATCCATATGGTTTAGGAGGACATACCTGCGTGATAGCGCGTCAGCTACCACATTATCCTTTCCCTTCTTGTGGTGAACCACATAGGAAAAGGTCTCCAGAAACTCCACCCATCGAGCAAGTCGCCTGCTGAGCACTGCTTGGCCTTTGAGGTACTTCAGAGCTTCATGATTCGAATGAATCACAAACTCCTTAGGCCAAAGGTAGTGCTGCCATGTCTGTAAGCATCTGATAAGCGCCAAGAGCTCTTTGTCGTAGGTAGAATAGTTGAGCTCAACGGAGCCCAACTTCTCGGTGAAATAGGCAATGGGGCGCCTATTCTGAAGAAGAACTCTACCAATGCCCGTGCCAGAAGCATCACACTCGAGTTCAAAAGTTTGTTGGAAGTCGGGTAGTTGCAACACTGGGGCATGGGTGAGGCGATCCTTGAGAGCGTCGAATGCCCTCTGATGTGCGTTAGTCCAGCGAAACGTCACATCCTTCTTGGTCAGCTCATGGAGGGGGGCGACTACTGTGCTGAAGTCCTTGACGAAGGGTCGATAGAAGCCAACAAGGCCTAGAAATGAGCGGACATGGGTAGGAGTCTGGGGCTGGGACCACTTCTGAATAGCGCGAACCTTCTTCTCATCCACCTTTAATCCAGATGCAGACACTACAAAACCAAGGAAAGTGGTAGACTCGGATGGAAAAGAAAATTTCTTCAAATTGGCATATAATTTCTCTTTTCTAAGACAATCAAAAACCAATTTTAAATGACTAAGGTGATCATGCAGGTTCTTGCTATAGATTAAAATATCGTCAAAATAGACAACGGCAAATTTCCCTAAGTAACGTGTAAGCACATGGTTCATAAGCCTCATAAAAGTAGGAGGAGCATTTGTTAGACCAAAAGGCCTTACAAACCATTCATATAAGGCATACTTAGTTTTAAAAGCCGTTTTCCATTCATCACCCTCTTTCATCCTAATTTGATGATATCCACTTCTAAGATCAATTTTAGAGAAAATACAAGCATCATGAAGTTCATCAAGCATATCATCCAAATGAGGAATAGGGTGGCGATACTTAACCGTTATTTGGTTGATTGCACGACAATCAACACACATGCGCCAAGAGCCATCCTTCTTTGGAACCAAGATGACAGGTACTGCGCAAGGGGGGAGGCTTTCTCACACAAAGCCTTTATCCAGCAGCTCCTTGACTTGGCGTTGAAGCTCCTTTGTCTCCTCAGAACTAGCTCTATAGGCGGCGCGATTAGGCAAGACTAAGCCAGGGACAAAGTCAATCTGATGCTCAATCCCCCGAATAGGCGGCAAACCTTGTGGTAGATCAGCTGGAAGGAAATCTAGATAATCCTGCAACAGAGCAGAAATATGTGTAGGAATATGACTCAAATCCACAATATTTAGCAATACCTCTTTCATTACCAAAAGGATATGAGGTCGATGTGCATTCCAGGTAATGGTCTCCTTCTGTGGTTGAGAGACCAAAGAGCGGCGTTCAACAGAGCCCTTGAGCGAAGAGGAAGAGGGCTGAGGTGATGCCGAGTGGGAAGGGGTTGGCGCCGAGGGGGCCACAGTTGCAGGTGGTGAGGCCGTGGGTGCGGAAGTCTGGGTCGTAGGTGCGGGTAGCAATGCCGAGCTCCCTTGGTGCTTCTCCTTCCTCAGGGCCTTCTTCTGAGCATCCTGCTGTTGTTTCTTGTGAACATGTTCCTTCAAAACAGCTTGAGGCGAAAGGGGTAGGAGAGTAACTCTCCTTCCATCAAAAGTGAAGGCATATGTATTCGCACGACTATCATGAATAATAGAACGATCATATAACCAAGGACGGCCTAACAAGATATGACTACAATCCGTGCAAGCAACATCACATAACACTTTATCATGATAGGATCCAATAGAAAAAGAAACTAAACATTGTTTGGAGACCATTATATCAGATCCATCATCAGTTATGCCATTTAAACCATAGTGAGTAGCTCTAGGAGTAGTAGTTAAATGGAGGAAATCTACTACCTTTTCATTGATGAGATTGCAGCAACTCCCACCGTCGATGATGACGCTTAAGGTAGCCTCGTGAACCACACACTTGGTGTGGAAGATGTTCTCCCTTTTAATTATCCAAACGGGTCGAAACTCAAATGAGACAGACCCGCCTCTTGACCCGAAACCCGAACGAGACCGACCCGCTTTGACCCGAACCCGAATGGGCATGACCCGACTTAAACTGAAACCCGACCAATCTAAAATTCATTATGAGCGAACTAGACCAGACCAATACCCGACCCGACCAATACCCGACTCGACCATAAATTTTACCCGACCATAAATTTTACCCGAATTGACCCGAACTCGAGTAAGTCTGACCCGAACCCGCCCCGAACGACCGACTTGCCAGCTCTAATCGCCACCCTTCATCCTGATTACGTTTTTCAAAGAGTTAAAGTCGATGTCCTGTTTTATCATGATATTCTTCAGTGCCTTCGCACCCACATGCATACACCCATCTACCTCTCTCGACCACCCAAGAACCATGGAGGATGAGAGTGACGCATACCAAGGTGTTTCCACCTGAAAAAAGATACCAAAGTTCAGAAGAGAGATTAATGGGTATCTAATGCAACAATAATGCCATGGATGAAGAGTACTTTGCAAAAAACACTTACCCCTTTCATCTGCCAACAAAGGTTTCTAGAGCATCACAGTGACACGGAGATTCTGACCACTGACATGAGCATAGATTGAAGCCGACACGTGCTCTGCAACTAGAACTGGAAGCCGGGAGCTTGTCTTCCATGGTGGAACATTCTCTATCTCTATCTCCTTCTATTTTTGCTACAGAACTTGTGGGAGAAGGGAGAAAATGAAAAGTCTCTCTCCTCATCCTCTTTTATACCATACAAAATGGTAAAAGGTAATACAACATCACATCACATATCACCTCACTCTCTCTCCATTTTTTTGGCGCCAAAACCACCCTCTCCCTTTCTCCTCCTCCCTCCTCACATTGTGTAACACCCCCTTTTTAGATCCCAAAGGAATGTTGCAGCGCCAGTGAATCCACAGACTTTAATGTCTTTGAATTCACCTGATGCTTATAGGGACATGTTACCATGCTCCCATAAACAAGATGATACAAATATAAAATATAATAGCGGAAGTCTTTATAAAAAGAGTCAAGTTATTACATCAAAATATTAAACCAAGTCTTAGCAAATAAAAAGTTCATAAACCAATCCAGTGGAATTCATATCTTTTACATTATTAAAACATCCTATACAAACGACTAAGAAAGTAAAGCCATAAAAGAAGATGATTCCGAATCCAAGTGCCCAACCTTCGATGACAACGCTTACCCTAGACATGCGGGTCATGGCCTAATATCCGAGGGATACCAGCCATCCAAAAGAAAGGACGGTTAGTTCGCGAGAACTAGCAAATGACGGCTCAAATCTGGGACTTCTTCGGATTTAAATCCATTGACCTTTAATGGTGTGAATTTAAACCCAAATATGATTATTAGAGTATTTTAGTGGTTTGGTGAATTAATGACACGACTTCTAGGACACGGATAACCCCGAAGGGTTGAATGAGAAAGTGAAGTAGGTGACGAGCACCATAGGAACCATATCCCGATTACGGATGGGATATGATATAGCTTTAGAAATGCGTTTTATGATCACCATGAAAACATTTTTCTTATTAAGTTCGGACTCGATATCAGATTATGAGGTATTCCGTGTGGCCCTAATCCGTCCCGCTAGTAGTTACCCAGACGTTAGGGAGAGCCTACTATTAGGAGTGGGAAAAGGGTTGACTTAGTGTCCCCCGATATCAAGTCTAAACAAAACTTTGGCCAAATGAATAAATATTATTCACTCACTATCTCACATTGCATAGCTTAACATTATTTCTTTATAAAGAAACACATTTTTTTTTAATAATGATACCGGCCCCACTTACTAAAGTGGACACGACCTAAAACCTTTTTATTTGGTAGTGTAACATTCTGATTAAATGATATGTATATGTGCGCATTCGGAATGTGTTAGTTTCATGAAACGTTTAGACCGGGGAATAACGGCCCCGGCCTCGCATTATACTACATAGCTTTTATTTGTATTTACTCTTGATGCAATTGAGTTCCACGTACTTACTATTCCAACACATTGTTAACTAGTGATTAAGGCCAACCTAGGTGATCACGCATGAAAATTTATCCATTTTAATAAAAGTAAAATGGATGCCAAGACCATAAATAAAATGCATGAAACATAAATAAAGGCATATTACATACCTAATAAATTGCTTGAAAGGATAAAGAATAAATCATGCATTTTTATAAAGCGGGTATCTACGTTATTATTTTATAATAAGGTCGAATAATAACATTACCCGGTTACATGCCAATTCCAAAAGAACGGATAAATAAATTACACAAAGCAAGTGATTGTAATTTATTTTTAATCGAGTTGGCATGCATTTCAAGGAAAGAAAACAACAAGACACGAAGGTACCAAGTGAGCGGAAATGCTCGGATTGTCACTTGCCTTCTTGTTGTTCTTGAATCGTGGAAGTTATACGGTTGAATTTGGTGGCGTCGAACGGATCTACACCAAATTCACAACACACAACGAAAGATACTTGTTAGGTGGTATTTTGGTCAAATACGACTTTTATTCAATTTATAACATAAATCGAATGAGACAAAGTCGTTAAATAAGACCACTACCCACCTCTTGAAAGACTTGCGTTGGAGTGTGTGCGTAAGGAGGTTGGTGAAAGGCTGGGATTCAAAGGAATAAAGATATTAATCAACTATTTAATCCAAATAAAAATTACAGCCATAATCTGTAATTTTTATAACTTAGAAAAGGGCAATTATTATAGAAGCAGAAAGTAGGGGTTAGTTTGTGTAATAAGCCCTTCTTCTTCACCAAATGGAATTGCCATGGACGTGCCTTCACCTGCTACTGGAACGTGACAACGTGGGCTCGACGCGGAGGGCTCGGTGTGGCTCGGGGGCTCCGACTTCCGTTAGTATATAAACTTATATACCTAACTTTATAGGTTATATCTTATACCCTTAAATAATATTATAAAATTAAATAAATACTTATTTAACTTTACAAAAATATCATAAGGTGAAATTAAATATATCCTTTCAGTTCAAAATTCCCAAAATGTCAGGAGACACTTTTATAAAATTTAAATGTTCAATATAGAGAATAAATAATTCCCTATACTCTTACAACACCAACTTATTACAATATACTTTTATTTAAATTTATCCAATTTAAATAACATGAAATACTGTGGGGTATTTCCTACTTCCCCCCTTAAAATAAGTTTCGACCCGAAACTTAGGACAAAAACAAATGAGGGAAACGTTTCTGCATATCCGCTTCAGTCTCCCAGGTCATTTCTTCTGTCCCGTGCTTTGACCAGAGCACTTTGACGAGAGCAACCACCTTAGTCCGAAGCTGCTTGTCTCGACGCTCCAAGATGCAGATTGGTTCTTCCTCGTATGTTCCCGTGGGTCGTACCTCAATGTCCTCATAACTAAGGATATGAGTCGGGTCAGACACATGCTTCCGGAGCAAGGAGATATGAAAAACATCATGAACTGGATGAGCTGTTGGTGACAAAGCTAGCCGATAGGCCACAGTTCACACTCGCTGCAGGATCTCAAAGGGTCCAACATATCGAGGATTTAGCTTTCCTCGCTTCCCAAAACGAAAGACTCCTTTGGTGGGAGATACCTTTACGAACACCTTCTCACCCACCTGAAACTCCAAGTCTCGTCTCTTTCCATCAGCATACGACTTTTGCATGCTCTGTGCGGTCAGCATCCGTTGTCGGATCATAGCTACTTCCTCTGCAGTCCTCTCTAGCAGCTCGGGCCCCAAAATAAGAGTATCCATCGGATCATCCCAAACAACCGGTGAACGACACTTGCGACCATACAAAGCTTCAAACGGAGCCATCTTGATAGAGGCATGCCAGCTGTTATTGTAGGTGAACTCGATCAGACTTAAACTGGTTTCCCAATCTGTCGGTCGGTCCATCACACAAGCTCGCAGCATATCCTCAAGAGTCTGAATAGTGCGCTCGGATTGCCCATCGGTTTGTGGATGAAAAGACGTGCTAAAGTCCAATCGGGTCCCCAGGTCACCATGTAGTTTCCTCCAAAAATCGGATATAAAGCGACCATCCCTATCTGAGACAATGGAGGTCGGTATTCCATGGAGACGGACTATATGTTTCATATACAGCTCTGCCAGCTTCTGTGGCTTCCAGTTGGATCGGATGGCTATAAAATGCGCACATTTGGTTAGTCGATCTACGATCACCCAAATGGCGTCTTTCTGCCCTTGAACTTTAGGCAGCCCCATCACGAAGTCCATGGAGATTTGCTCCCATTTCCACATCGGTACCGGAAGTGGTTGTAGTGGGCCCGTTGGTCGTCGGTGCTCAATCTTGACTTGTTGGCACACTAAACAACGAGCAACATAATCTGCCACTTCCATCTTCATGCCCGGCCACCAGTAATTTCTCCTGATGTCTTTGTACATCTTACTAGCGCCCGGATGTACTGAGTACGCCGAAGAATGGAATTCTTGCAACAATGTTTGGCGAAGTTCTGGAACGTTCGGAACACAAATGCGGTCCCCAAACCATAATGACCCATCATCCCTCACGACAAATCCTGGGGCCTTACCCTCACAAAAATCTGCACAGAGTTTGATCAACATCTCATCGTCACTCTGTCTATTCTTAACCTGAATTAGCAAATCAGACTGGATATCCATCCTGTTCAACTGGCCCCGATGCCGCTCAAACCATACTTCCACGTCCAGCCTCAACAACTCTTGACGCAATTCTGGTTGCGCTGTCAAACACTGAATCATGGCCTCTTGTGGAGACTTCCGACTTAAAGCATCCGCCACCACGTTTGCCTTCCCGGGGTGATATAAGAGTTCGATATCATAATCCTTGATGAGTTCCAACCACCGTCTCTGCCGCATATTCAACTCCTTCTGAGTGAACACATACTTAAGGGTTTTGTGATCGGTGAAGATTTGGAAACGAACTCCGTAGAGATAATGTCGCCAGATCTTTAGAGCGAATACCACAGCAGCCAATTCCAAGTCATGTGTAGGATAGTTCTGCTCATACGCTTTCAGTTGGCGATATGCATAGTCTATGACTTTGCCTTCTTGCATGAGCACACAACCTAGGCCTTGCTTTGAAGCATCACTATAGACCACATAATCTTGGAAATCCTTAGGAAGGGCTAGCACTGGCGCAGTAGTAAGCCGTTTCTTCAATTCTTGAAAACTTGCTTCACACTTTTCATCCCATATAAATTTCTGAGTCTTGCGGAGGAGTGAAGTTAAAGGCTGAGCTAACTTGGAAAACCCTTCTACAAACCTTCGATAATACCCCGCCAATCCAAGAAAGCTCCTTATCTCCTTCACATTCTTTGGTTGAGTCCACTGCTGCACTGCGGAAACCTTTTGGGGATCAACCATGACTCCCTTCTTGGAAATGATGTGACCCAAGAAAGCAACTTGTTTCAACCAAAAGTCACATTTTGACAACTTTGCAAACAACCGATGTTCCCGTAGTGTTGTCAAGGCAATTCTCAGGTTTTCCGCATGTGCCTCCTCGCTTGGTGAATATATCAGGATATCATAGATAAATACCACAATGAACTTGTCTAAGTACTGATGGAAACAACGGTTCATCAACTCCATGAAAACTGCCGGTGCATTAGTTAGCCCGAAAGGCATCACAACAAACTCGTAATGCCCATAGCGCGTTCTGAATGCCGTCTTAGCAATATCTTCCTCCTGCACCCGCAGTTGATGGTATCCCGACCTCAAATCCACCTTAGAGAATACTCTCGCTCCTTGAAGCTGATCCAACAAGTCATCAATCCTCGGAAGAGGATACTTGTTCTTGATCGTGACTTTGTTCAACTCTCTATAATCAATGCATAGTCGGAAGGATCCATCCTTCTTCTTCACAAATAGGACTGGAGCCCCCCCATGGGGATGCACTAGGCCGAATGAAACCCTTTTCTAACAGTTCCTCCAACTGTTTCTTCAACTCTTGCATCTCTAAGGGAGCCATACGATAAGGTGCCTTCGAGATTGGTGCAGTCCCAGGCTCCAAGTCTATTGTGAACTCAACAAAGCGCTGTGGTGGTAGTCCGGGAATTTCATCAGGGAAAACGTCAGGAAATTCTCGTACTATCGGTATGTCAATGACTTGGACCGGGCCTTTTGGGAGCTCCTCCAAGTAGCATAGGAAACCGGCACACCCTTGCCGTAACAGTTTTGTTGCTTGCATCATGTTAATCACTCGACCGTCTTCATTAGGGATACGGCCGCGGAACTTACACACACATTTCCCGTCAGATGCCACGGTCACAGTCCCTCGTTGAAAGTCAATCACCGCGCCATGTTGGAATAACCAATCTTGCCCAAGTATGATGCCCTGCGGAATAAGTGGAATCACCACTAACTCGGCGTCGAGGGCACGACCCCCGATTTTGATAGGAAACTTATGCAACACCTTGTTTCCTATGATTTTCTCCCCGTTAGGGACCCTAACGATAAACGACTCCTCTAAAGTCTCACATTCCAGTTTTAACTTTTCTACTGTACTTTCAGCAATAAACGAATGCGTCGCACCCGAATCAAATAAGATATCAATAGGTTCTGAATAGTGGTAAATAATACCTTGGGTCATAGGGGCAATCACATCATCAGCTTGCCTCATCTCATACAGTCGCGGTCCTTGCTTTGAGGTACCCGCAATACCTTTGCCCTTATCGACAGTAGGCTGCGATCCCACGGGACCCTGGTTCCTCGGCTGATACTGTTGTTGTGACCTTTGCTGCAGCGGAAAACCGCTCTGTCTTGGATTAGGAGCTCGGGGGGCAACAGCTGAAGCCTGATGGGAACGATCTTGGCCACCATTAGTTGATCTACAGAACTTGACCATGTGACCTGTTCGGTTACAGCCCCGGCAAGTCCGCGGTGCTTCAGTGCAACTAGGCTTGATGTGTCCAGTCGTCCCGCAGTTATGACAAACAACAGCTTGCCTGTCACGCGGGGTGCTCTGCAGGGATTGTTGACCACTGCGGCCACTGTTGGCAACAATTCCTCCTGAGGGCGCAAACGAGGCAGCTCGCTTAGTTCCTAAATACTTCTGCTTGCCCTTTCTCCTTTCTGCCAACTCAAAGTTTCGCTTCCCTTCATCTAATGTTGCCTCAACTCTATAAGCAGCATTGATGTAATCATCAAGAGACTCATAATCCCGATGCAACATCTGTAACTTCAGCCTGTAGTACGTTGCCTCATGGAAATAACGAATCTTATCCTCCTCAGAATGTACCAGATCACCAGCATAACGAAGCAGATTGTAAAACCATGTCACCAGTTGTGGCATTTTCATGCCCTGAGTCTTAGGGTACAAGAATTCCCGCCTTTTCTCTAGCCTGAGAGAAGGGACGAAGTAATGGTTGGTGACAGTCTCCTTGAAAGCTTCCCAAGTCGGGTTGGCCTCCCAGGCATGACGTGCTGCCTCCCACCATTGTCCCGCCTCCCCTTTCAAATACAAGGCGGTGATGTTGACCTTGTCGACATCAGTACATGGAACACCCCTAAATACCTTCTCAATGTGCGTCAGCCACTGTACCACTTTGTAGGGTTCACCGGTGCCATCAAACCCATCCGGTTTGTTGGAATTGACTGCCTTAAGAGCACGGGTATATGTCTCTCCCTGCCCCACAGTTTGGGCAAGTCTCCCTTCTAAGTTACCTCCTGGAGGTACAACTCCTGCTGGTGGGATCCGGACAGCTGACCCTGTCGGCCCGTTAGGTAGGGGATTCACTTGTCCTGCCATAGCCTCTGCCACCGCACTTTTCACCAGCTGGTTCAAAGCATGCATGATTTCAGATCCCAGACTACCCTCTGGACCTTGGGACTGTCCCCTCTGTTGGCCCGCATTTGCCTGATGGGCCTGAGTTCCACCCTGCACCGAGTGCTCACCCATCTCTTCCCGATCACCTGCTAGTGGCGTTGGACTCGGCCTAGGCTCGGGGTTTTGTGGGGCTCCTAGGGCAGTGATGTTCATGCTGGGGTTGCGGCTCCTTCTAGCCGCTGGGGTCGATGCTGCTGGACGACGCACTCCTCGCTTGGTCATGATCTAATATTGGAAAGATGAAAAATTTTTGAGATTAAAATACTTAACCGTACACACCTACGTATGCTTAGGCCAAAAATCAATTTTCATAGATCATGACATTACTCTTAAACAATGCTTTATTAGAGTTTGATTGGCAAGGGTACAAGCTAAAGCTCTTAGGAGCGTTGATGTCTCTACATACCGCTCGTCCGTTTATTTCTAATCTTCAATGCTATGAGTTGCACTACTGTCAACTCTCAACCCGAATCTTCTTGAGTGCACACTACCCATGATGTGGAAATTTCTAAGTCTCTCTTTTTCCTTAGCAAGTTGGAATTGCCATTACTATTACGGACTTTCCTCGTTTTTGGGTATGTGGGAACTTGTGAAAATTCATGCAATAAATAATACTTTCACAAAAGCATTCTAAGGACATGACTATTATTGCATAAATCATAAATTACTGAATTCGAAAACTAAATTGTTCCCAAACAACCAACGGTGAAAGAAAGAGTGCGAGAAAGGAAAACAATATGTTCGAAGGGAAATAAACTGCGTAGATCAAGATATTAAAGGAAAGTCTAGGAATAGTGGATTCTCCTGCTGGGACCCAAAGTACGCTGCTTCTTGGGTCGAGAGGGTACTGCCTCGGGGTCAAAGGTAGGAGTGGTCAATGCAAATGGCGGGGTGTCGGGCTTGGTAGTGGCAAGGTGGGCGTCTGAGCGGGCATGCTGAAGGAGATACCTCTCATACTTTTCTTTGCATAACTTCTCCTCCAATGCCGCCATCTCTGCCTCCAGGATATCTATTGCTTCGTCCTTCTCCCTGATCTCACGATCAAAGAAATGAACTGTCTCTATCATCCTCTTGCGTTCTAGCCCCTTGAGAAATTTCTCCCCATCCAATTCAGAGACCATCCTTAGAGGAGGATAGCCCATCTCACTTCCAAAACGAGGTGGCTCTTGACCCATCTGGCGTGCCGTGTGCCGAAATTCCTCTGTAGCCTCCTCGGCCGAATACTCCTGAAATCCCCCATTCTCTCCCATATGTTGATGGCTTCATGGTTAAGATATAGCAAGGGGTTTTCATTCTCCTCAGTTGTTTCCCTCGCTAGCTCATCACTCGGATCTTCAAAGGGTTCCGACTCCTCCTCCTCATCCCCCGGAACAATGATCACTTGAGGCGGAGGCTGGCTTAGCACAATCGGCTCCATGGGGGGAAAATCCAACTCATCCATTATCTCTTCGTTAGCTCTCTTCCTTGAGCCCCATGAGTCGTTCTCGCGTGCTGCTTGGCGGTTGCGGTGCTCCATAGCCTCAATGATCTTCGACCTTAGGTTGGTGTTCATCTGCCGCAGAGGTAGGAGGATGTTAGTACCCCGAATGATGATAAGGTAAGTGAAGGGTTTATCAAAGGACACTGTAAGATACCCTCAAAGGACTAGTTGGGATGCCGGAATCATTATTGAAAACAATTTCATTTCAAAAAATAAAATAAAGGATGTCTTATAAATAAAAAATTCAGAACTTAGTATAAACTTTTAAACGTTATAAAAAAAAACTTTTAGCTCTGATACCACCTTCTGTAACACCCCCTTTTTAGATCCCAAAGGAATGTTGCAGCGCCAGTGAATCCGCAGACTTTAATGTCTTTGAATTCACCTGAGGCTTATAGGGACATGTTACCATGGTCCCATAAACAAGATGATACAAATATAAAATATAGTAGCGGAAGTCTTTATAAAAAGAGTCAAGTTATTACATCAAAATATTAAACCAAGTCTTAGCAAATAAAAAGTTCATAAACCAAACCAGCGGAATTCATATCTTTTACATTATTAAAACATCCTATACAAACGACTAAGAAAGTAAAGCCATAAAAGAAGATGATTCCGGATCCAAGTGCCCAACCTTCGATGACAACGCTTACCCTAGACCTGCGGGTCATGGCCTGATATCCGAGGGATACCAGCCATCCAAAAGAAAGGACGGTTAGTTCGCGAGAACTAGCAAATGACGGCTCAAATCTGGGACTTCTTCGGATTTAAATCCATTGACCATTAATGGTGTGAATTTAAACCCAAATGTGATTATTAGAGTATTTTAGTGGTTTGGTGAATTAATGACACGACTTCTAGGACACGGATAACCCCGAAGGGTTGAACGAGAAAGTGAAGTAGGTGACGAGCACCATAGGAACCATATCCCGATTACGGATGGGATATGATATAGCTTTAGAAATGCGTTTTATGATCACCATGAAAACATTTTTCTTATTAAGTTCGGACTCGATATCGGATTATAAGGTACTCCGTGTGGCCCAAATCCGTCCCGCTAGTAGTTACCCAGACGTTAGGGAGAGCCTACTATTAGGAGTGGGAAAAGGGTTGACTTAGTGTCCCCCGATATCAAGTCTAAACAAAAACTTTGGCCAAATGAATAAATATTATTCACTCACTATCTCACATTGCATAGCTTAACATTATTTCTTTATAAAGAAACACATTTTTTTAATAATGATACCGGCCCCACTTACTAAAGTGGACACGACTTAAAACCTTGTTATTTGGTAGTGTAACATTCCGATTAAATGATATATATATGTGCGCATTCGGAATGTGTTAGTTTCATGAAACTTTTAGACCGGGGAATAACGGCCCCGGCCTCGCATTATACTACATAGCTTTTATTTGTATTTACTCTTGATGCAATTGAGTTCCACGTACTTACTATTCCAACACATTGTTAACTAGTGATTAAGGCCAACCTAGGTGATCACGCATGAAAATTTATCCATTTTAATAAAAGTAAAATGGATGCCAAGACCATAAATAAAATGCATGGAACATAAATAAAGGCATATTACATACCTAATAAATTGCATGAAAGGATAAAGAATAAATCATGCATTTTTATAAAGCGGGTATCTACGTTATTATTTTATAATAAGGTCGAATAATAACATTACCCGGTTACATGTCAATTCCAAAAGAACGGATAAATAAATTACACAAAGCAAGTGATTGTAATTTATTTTTAATCGAGTTGGCATGCATTTCAAGGAAAGAAAACAACAAGACACGAAGGTACCAAGTGAGCGGAAATGCTCGGATTGTCACTTGCCTTCTTGTTGTTCTTGAATCGTGGAAGTTATACGGTTGAATTTGGTGGCGTCGAACGGATCTACACCAAATTTACAACACACAACGAAAGATACTTGTTAGGTGGTATTTTGGTCAAATACGACTTTTATTCAATTTATAACATAAATCGAATGAGACAAAGTCGTTAAATAAGACCACTACCCACCTCTTGAAAGACTTGCGTTGGAGTGTGCGCGTAAGGAGGTTGGTGAAAGGCTGGGATTCAAAGGAATAAAGATATTAGTCAACTATTTAATCCAAATAAAAATTACAGCCATAATCTGTAATTTTTATAACTTAGAAAAGGGCAATTATTATAGAAGCAGAAAGTAGGGGTTAGTTTGTGTAATAAGCCCTTCTTCTTCACCAAATGGAATTGCCATGGACGTTCCTTCACCTGCTACTGGAACGTGACAACGAGGGCTCGACGCGGAGGGCTCGGGGGCTCCGACTTCCGTTAGTATATAAACTTATATACCTAACTTTATAGGTTATATCTTATACCCTTAAATAATATTATAAAATTAAATAAATATTTATTTAACTTTATAAAAATATCATAAGGTGAAATTAAATATATCCTTTCAGTCCAAAATTCCCAAAATGTCAGGAGACACTTTTATAAAATTTAAATGTTCAATATAGAGAATAAATAATTCCCTATACTCTTACAACCCCAACTTATTACAATATACTTTTATTTAAATTTATCCAATTCGATCCAGAAGCTCGTGTGGATGTAGTTGCGGAATTTTATGCGAGCTTGGATTCGAGGTCGAATCATTTTCAAGAAAAGGAGAATGATGCGGGACCATCCAAAACACTTTCGGACACACCTATACTTGGGGATGGACCTATGATTCGAGCTCAAGAGAATGATGGCATCCTCAAGAGGAAGAAGAAGGTTCCACCATGGGAGAAGGTACAAAGGTGGAAGCTTGACATTTTAGATTCCTTCACCATGTGACAGCTTTTCGACGTTTCAGTAAATTGATTCGTACGGAGTCAATACTAATCGGATTGAGGCGTGTCATACCTTGTCGGAACAACAATGAAGAGATCTACAACATTTCTGTTGAAGGTTTTTCCAGATTCAACATGGATCTTGACTGAAAATCACATTCTTTGAGTTGTCGCTGGTTTTGACGAAAATTCTTAAGTGTTGGAACTATTTTTATTACTATTTTTAGAGACCTTCTTTAGTTAATTTATTTTAGGTAATTTAGGGGTATTTTAATTAATTCCTTTTATTTATTATTTTTATTAGAAATAAGCCCCCTTAGGGTTATAAGAGGCCGATTCTTGCATTGTCAAGCAGACGTACAATTTTACGAGAAATTCATCCTTTGTGTGAAACACAAGACAAGTGTGAGAAAGTCAATCGATTCGTAGCGTTGCTCATCGAGTGCACAATTGGTTATTGATCCTGCTTGGTTTGTTTTGAGTTCGTCAACCTCGCGAGAGCTTGGTGATCCAGGTAATCACAAGTCCCCTCCTTGTGCCTCCAAGTTGTCCGCTTGGTTGTGTAAGGTTGTAGAGGCGGGCTTTATAGTCGTTGGTATTTGGTACTTACCCTCTTAGGAGGCCTGAGGTCTTTGGCTCGTTCTATTTTAGTTCGAATCACCCATCTATCGGTCTTTATTTCATTGTTTGTCGAGTCTTTCATTGATGTGTTTTGTTTGTCCTTATTCTGTTCTTGAGTCTTTGAGTCTTGATTGTCGAAGATCGAGTCATCCTACGACTAACCCCGTATCAGAAGCAATCCCAAAAAATCCTAACCTATTGAGGTGACAGTCTATGCATTGAGGGAGTATCTCAACTTGAAAATATGAGTTATTACAAAACATCATCAGAAAAAAAAAACATAAATAACATTGAGGGAGTGTCTCATATTCTCTACACCGACTACTAGGGAAAATTATGAAAGGTGCGCGCAACAGAATTCACACCTGTAGTTCATCAATAAAAAGGGGGGTGGCCTACTGGTGTGGAGCAAGGGGGGCGGGAAGGATATCTCGGGTTCGATCCCTGCCTCCGCCCCTTTTCTTGAGATTTCTATCCAAGGTTTACCTTGCTCCTTACCAGTGGGTCAAGCCAGTCGGCACAAGCCGGTTTACCTGACACATGGCTCTTACCGACTGGGTCACGTGCTCGAAGTTTGCCGCCAAATGTGGGTTCCTCGTTATAAAAAAAAAAAATCAAATTGTACAACATAATTTTACAATGAAATAACCAACTCCCCTTCAATCTATATATATTTCTCCTTCTCTATCCTCTCTCCAATCTCTCTCTCTCTCTGTGAAAAAGCTCCCGCTCCATACCTCTAGTTCATCAAATTAATTAAGATCTTTGTGGCAAAAGATCTTAATTATGTGATTGGTCTACATTATGTGATATTTGACTACATTATCGAATTAAATAAGTAGAATATGTCATTCTAAAATGTAAAAAAAATAAAGCCACATAATATATGCACAATGCAATTTGACAAAAATTGCATAACTAGACGTCTCCGAACAGGAAAATATATCACTATTTATTCCTGGTTATATGTTTACATTCCATATATATTAATATAACTAGTGAAGGGGGGAAGCTTGGGGGATGCCTGATGTTGGACTTAATTGGGACAAACAAACATTGCTCCCAACTTTTTTACTATATATATAGTATTTATTTATATCTTTCCATATATCCGACCGAAAAAATAAAATTCATATCTTTCCATGTAGCAATTTTTTAATGACAAAAGATTTGGCTAAATTAATTATACTAGTTATCAGAATAAAGAGCCAATTGCTAGGACTTTATTAATTTAAATTATATATTTTATTTTATTTGTAGAGTACGAGAGCGCGGAATAAAGAGCAAGGTTTAGTTATACTAGGAATGTGGCCGTGCGATGCACGGCTTCTGTCTTGTTTTCTTTGTTTCTGTCGTCGCCTTAGTGTCCCTCGCCAACGTCAACACTTGCCGACTTCTTCCCCCCTGTTCTGTTGTCCATCTTTATCCTGATCTTTCTAAGCTTCTAGGGGCTTGTACCAGATACTCACCATTGCATCCATGGGTGTTGAAGGGCAACCAAATATGCACCCGCGTGTTGCTGATGTTGCCACAACTTTAAATTACCTTTCTGTTGTGAAGAATGATCCTCTAAACCCTGTCGCCTGTGACAACTGGATAGTCTCAACAGTTTCCGAGGTCAAGAAGAATAATGAAAAGATGATAGGAGTGAATACTCAAAACATAGCTATGAGAGATGACAAACTTGAAGGATAACCACCTAATCCCAAGCTAAGTTGCTGCGCGTCGCACCTTGTTCTCAATTTTCGCATCAGCAACGCAGATAACAGGTTGGTGCCTCTCTAAATATAGGATTTACTCTTTTCCACGAGATGTACATGGTAACATGGAGTGGATTTTTTGTGAGTGATGTTCCCACATATATCTAGCTAGTACAAAGAAGTCCAGTTCAATAGAAATGATACCATCTCTCGAAGAACATTTTATCTCTTGGTAGTTCACATGTAAATTACAGGCTCCAATCCAACATCTAATCAAGACCCCAACCCTCAGTTTCAAGGTCGGAACCCTAAATTTCATGGCACCATCCTAAATTTGAAGGCCTCCATCCTCAATTTCAGGGGTGGAATTTAAACATCCGGATCCAATTACAATGTAGTGGCCTTAAATTGGACAATCCCACTCATAATTTTAAGGGGCCTCAATTTGAAGGCTCCCAAAGAAACAAACAAAAAATAATAAATCAGAAAACAGTTATACCTAGACCAGATCACGAAAAGCATAAATCAGGGCTGAAATCAAACTAACCAGATCTAAAATCAAGATAAATTAGGCCTGATAACCTATTTTACTATCCTTTGTCCATTTTCAACACATGCGATATAATCTCAACAATAATTTCGCATTTTTGCAACAAATGGGTTCCAACAAACCATCTACTCCCATTCTAAAACAGCTTGTGGTTGTGAAAAAAACCTTAAAAGAAATAGCTGAAACTATAGAAATTAATAATACATACTCTATTACTGTATTAGTTATTACATACTTGGATAGTTGGATTGATGCGAACCTTATCCCCTTAAATAAGTTAATTTATACAGAAGTCCTAAAGTTTTGGTGGCTAACGGAAGCATATGAGAATTCACAAGGAAAAGTTTCAAAGAACAGGTGTTGATGATTAACATCAGACAAAGGAACAATGACAAAGCTATAAAGGCAAGATGCAACATTAATTTCAGGGGCCGAAACATTTTGAGTGAATCTTATACACACAGAATTTCATGGGAACGGGGAAAAACTGATTACAAATAATGAGGAGAATATAATAATTGCCGACATGTTAAAAGCTATAAATTTAGTGCTTCACTTTGTAGATTAATAAATGAAGAAGCTAGTCATGGACTACTTGACAGTGTTGGCACACATTACATGGAACACAACATATCATGCTCAAGTGACAATGCTGGAGTATAAATGAAGTAATATAGTGAAGCAAAAAACCACTATCTCAAGGCACACCAGGATAAAAGAGAAAGCCTACCTGAGTCGCACATTGATCCTGTTGTAAGATTGATATTGCATCTCAACCATAGAAAATTCGAATGGGGTATGTTTTCTTTCATATATTTCACCAGGAAAATCAAGTTCACGAACTGCATAAAGGTTACGAGCATTAGGTAAAAGAAAATCCATGTTACAAGCCCATGACAAAAACAAGAATAAAACCCTACAAAATTAATGTTGTTGAGGTACTTATAATGAAACTTATGGTGAGACAGTAAAAAGGAAATGAAAGTGTATGGGAAACAAATAAAATGCATGTTTTTGGCTGCACAGTTGCATGCCCTAAACTGACTTCCTAAAGTACAAGAATAGAATCAAGTAGAGCCTTCAAACTCACCTAAGGAGGTAAAATCGTAAAAGTTGCCTCTGTCAAAGTATAGCCCTGCATGTAAAAAGGCCCACATTCAGAAATATATTCTCGATGTAAAAAAAGTATCGAAAGTGAGAAATATTCCTTCAGAAACTACAATTTTAATAATTAGAATGTAAAAAATAAATTTTAAATATAATTGATAAACAAATTGGCAATCAGGAATTATGGGAAGATTGGATAGTAGTGCCCTCTAGTCCTATAGATTTAATTGAATTTGTAGAGCAACATTGTTACATGTACAAATGAAAACATATGCTCTGGATGAAAGTCATGTCGGTTGAATCTAGCTCAACAATGAACCACAAAACAAACAACTGATAAATGATATTCACCTGTAGAAGGGAGTAAGGGACAACTGAATAGACATTGAGGGTGATTATGTCTAAAGAGTTTGAAGTTTGAGCTCCAGCTCAGCTCTGTATCTCAATTTTCTTTCCTTTGACGTTGCAGCTTACTGGCTATTTGTCTAGATCCTGTTACAAAGCCAGAATAAGAACTTCCGTTATGATTCTCTAACAACTAATAGAGTATTCAGGTCATGAGGATGCGAAGTTGAAATTTTGTCAAAAGAAGAGAAATTTCTGCAACACAAGTAGCTCAACTGCAGTAGGTATTTCTGTATAATGAAAATAAGCATTCAAAAACAATACCAAAAGAATAAGCATATTTTACTCAAAGTGTTAGTAGTTCACAAATGCTTTTGGTCATGGAACAAGTTTTCAGGGGAAAAAAAAAAGATGCAACTAAGCGCAGGGAAGTAATGTACTTGCTAATCAACAAGAATTTGTAGGCCATAATTGGATTCGGTAGATCGAGTCTATGTTGTATGTAGCAACCTAATCAATGTATTGCCGAGTTATTACTCACTACGGTAACAAAAATTGTCAGATGAGTCAAAATCATAATAGCTATAAGACAACATTTGATACCTTCTCTAAGTCTGATACTTAAAATCTTGGCAAACCCATTCTATCCATTGCCAGCAAGAATTTCCAAATAGTTGCAGACTGGGGTTCGGCACCATCTCCCTGATAAGCACAGGATGTTTTCAAAAGAGTAGAAGAGCCCAAAACAAAAAATAATCTATTTTCAGGCATGGAGGTAAGTTTTCAAGTCAGAAGAAGACAATCCCACCATTTCAACTGATCCCAGAATCAGTTTATTCAAAAAAGCAACATAACACAGTGCCATGAAGCAAGCAAGCTCTTATATCTGCTTTTAAAGCTTCAATGGATAAGTTTAAATCTGAAAGGACAGATTTAAGCCACTCAACAAAACCTGAGAGGGAAAAAAATCTATGTGAATAAAGTTACAAAACAAGAAACACACGAGATCATTACAGATGAATTCATTAAAAGAAAGCAAGTATTGTTGTCTCAACTGTGCTTTGAATGACCTCTTTGTTTAGCGTCTTGGTTGTGCATTTCCTCAGAAGAGCCTAAATCTTCCATTTTCTAGTGGTGAATCTATTAAATAATTTTGCATATCTGTTACTCCAAACAGGAAATTAACTGCTAGGGGAAAAAGGTTGCACGAAGAAAATGGATGTGCATCCTTTCAGCACAGCAATGCTATAATTCCCTACAGTGCATTAACAAAAGAGGTTGCCTGTAATGTTTTGTGTGTGAATCAATAAACTGAAGAAAAGACCCAAGGCTTGGCGCAGATAAGATCGTGGGAAGATTACAGGAAACTCAAGTGATCTTGAAAAAATCTAATTTATAAATCCCGTTTCAATTATATTCCGATTCCTAATATTTGTGGATTCGTAAATAAACCGTTGGTTGATAACAAGGCACATTATTGACATGAGAGGACTACATCCAGGGAGCTTCAAGGTAAGAAGCTGAATTACCTTGCATCCCCCTTCCCTCATCCTAGCAGCAAATCTTCTTGCTCCTCATGAAAGTGGAATATCCTGCTCGCCATCGGCAACTTCCTTGAAGGCAAAGAACATTTCAACAAGAGAAACAAGGGTAATCTTAATTCGGAGCGAAATCGAACCTCAACTCTAGAAACCAAACGAGCAAAAGGAACGAGGGTAATCTTAGAGTTGGAGTCTTGGAGACGAATTTGGGAATCGAATCTGAAACAGAAAAAAAAAAACGAAATTTGTTGAACAAATCAGAATAAGTAATTGAAAAAACTGAAACTCAAAGAATAATAAAGAGAGCTCGATTCGAGAGGAAAAAATCACCTTGTTTGAACGATTATAGCCAAAATCTACGGATGAAATTGCTTCTTCCCCTTTCCTCGTGGCCACTGTTTTTTGTTTACATATAAAGAAAAGGCGAGGAGTGAAAAATGTTATACTTGGATGGCTGCAGCTCTCAGTGTGACATGTTGGATTTGTGACTGCCTTTCAACTATAGGGTCCAATTTGCCCTAGAGAAATGAAAATGAGAGTCATCTTTTACAAATTCCTACATCGCTAATAGATTTTAGGATTCTTAATACAAATGAGAAGAAACGAACGACCTTCTCCACCAGCTTTTTCAAGTTTGTACCATACTCCTCCAAGGTAGGTATCTTATGCGTTTAAAAAAGAATAGGCACACATCCTTTAAATGGGGTTCAAATCCTCTGTCCCCAACCTTATCACCTTCCCCTATCCCCTCTCACAAAATCATCTAACTTTTTAATGTTTTAATCTACATTTTTGTTTTGTTTTATCTTCCCTGTTTTTTTAATGTCGAAATGTGAGAAGGGGACACCGGGGAGGGCCAAACAGGGGGGACACACGATTTGGCTCCCTTTAAATGAGGGTTATTTTTGTACCATACTTGTTTTTAATACTTCCCTGCCTAAGATAAGTGAAGACTTGACCTTTTAAAGTTGAACTTATTTTTCATACTTCCCTGCCGAAGATAAGTGAAGGCAGACAAAGTTAACTGACAAAGTCCTCACAATAATAACATTCTATGTGTTATTTTCAAGTTGACCCATAAAGTTAAAAAAAGCCAGTTTCAGCTTTGAATAGGTATATCCTAGTGATGTGTGTGCATTCGGTTATATGGCTATAGACAAATGGGTATCGAACTCATATCAGATAGCAAATTCAGAAGTTTGAGCAATTCAATTTCAGTAATGTTAATGTAGATATGTAAAAGGCTAAAAATTTACCTTATTTTTTTGCGCTACTTTGTTAATGGCAGGATGTTACCCTTGCTAAGGAAGGGCTGAATAATGAACTCCAACGTGAAATTCAAGAGCTTTTTATAGATTCATACACATCTAAATTTCGTCAAATGGAATGAAAAATTACATAGCTATTTGTGGATATTTCATTGAATAGGTATACCTTAAATTTAAAGAGTTTTGAATCCACTATTTCTTGAACAATTTGCTGCACATTACATCGAACACATAGAGTGCATGATTAATTACATGTGTGTACCTTAAATTTTAAGAGTTTTAAATACACTATTTCATCAAAGTTTGTAGAGAAACGAAACTGAGAGATATCATCAAACAAAACTGATATGCATTTTTTGAATTGAAGATTAATAAGAAAGATTAAAATAAACCATCTCTGCACAAATCCAAAAAAGCAAATAAGATACAACCCTAAAATCTAAACTCACAAAAACAAAAACAAAATTTGATACCTTTGGTGCCATCTTCGGTGTCAGGTTGTAGTTCGCCGACCGATTCAGAGCTTAGCACCGGCAGAGAGCAAGGGGAAGAACTCATAGGGAGGGTCTGGTGGTGAAAAGCAGGACAACCAAGAGCCTTCTAAGCTACCGGGAGCAATTAGAATCGTTGATAAATGTATACGGAAGGATAAGACACCCTAGAAATTTAGAATGGGCCGAAGGCGGTAGGAAGGCTGTGAAATCAACAAATTGGAACTATGAAGTGTTGGAATTGGAAGACAAATCAAGCAGGAGGTGGAGAAGATCATGTTTGGAGTAGAGGAGAAACAAATGAACCAGGAAGTGGAACAGAGGAAGAATTCAGGCCATGGATAACTTCTATGCTCAAAGGCGAAGGGAAATTGATGACGATGGCGTCTGGTGGGTTGTGGCCTTAGACGGCCGATGAGTCGCCTCTGAACTAAAGACAGGGAGGAGACGTCTGAATCAGACGGCCACGAGGAGCACCACGAGGGTGAAGGCGGTAGAAAGCATAGCCGTCGATCTTGAATTATAACTTTCAGCGATGGACAGCCAGATAGTGCTCAACTACCGGCGCTTTTATAGTAGTAGAGATATGGGACTTGTAGATAACTACGAACACACACATGTACAATGATAATTAAAGGTTAATTTTGACCTAGCTAGCCAACCTTAATTTAGTTCATATATATGGACAACTAGAACATATGGTCTATAAGTCTTTGAAAAATTATAGGGGTGGGTGTAAAATAACGTACTGGAGTTCATTTCGGTTTTGATTTTATTCTTAAGTGAAAAGTAAGTAATTAAACAAAGAGGGAATTGCACATACTAACCCAAAAAACGAAAAGTGTTGCAAGGTTAATCCAACCCGGTTTTAAATTAAGTCAAACCGGATATTTGAATTGGTAACCTGTGTACCCGGTAGCCCGTTGCAAAGGAGACAAAGGGAAGAGGGAAGGAAGGGGATCGGAGACGGGGACATGCGGAGGCATCTCCCTCGAGGCGAGGCGCAGACGACTAGAAGGGGATCGGAGGCGGGCGAGAAAAGAGGGAGAAGGAGGGGGATCGAGGGAAGGCGCAGGCGGAAGCATCTCCCTCGATGGTGGATTGCTCGAGGCGAGGCGCAGGCGGAGGCATCTCCTTCGATCTCTGTAGTTGATTGAAGGCAACGGGGTTAGTTCCTTCTGTTGTTGGCTATTATCGTCGGAGATCCGTGGCTTGGAGGCGCAGGCGGCGAGTACTTCCACTCTCTCTTTCTTCAGGCGATTTCGAGCCTCGTCGAGGATAATCTCCACAATTGGCTTCCATTCTGCGATTCCAGGTACAATCCTTCACCCTTCTTCTTCTCTGCTCTATCTTTCAAGCCTTTGAATTGGAATTTTTAGTTTAGGGCTAGAGACTAAAATTTCGAATTTCGGAATTGAAATGGTTTGGTTTGAAATTTCCCATTTGGTTAGGGTTGGGGTTTGCTATATGTCATGTCTGAATAAACATGTGACATGTTGATTGGTGTAGGTGTCATGTAGTAAGTGATGTTGTCAAATAGAGGGTTGAGTTTGTCTGTGGTATTTCCTAGTGGGGCAGGGGGTAATGTCAAGGGTAGGAGTCAGTAAAGAGGAAGATGATGATGAAGAGTTGGGATTGGTTGGAGAAAGGTCAATGTCAGGAGTAGGAGATTCTGAAACAATACCTCATATGGAGTACTCCATGAATGCATCGTTCACATGAATTAGGATTTGTTACTTGTGGAATTGTGTATCATCGTCTTCTTCCATGTCCCCAGACAATACTCCCTCCATGAGTTGAGCGCTTGGTTGTTCTAGAAGGAGGCCATGTTGCTGAATATATCACCAAGGCTATCGATCTCCCACCGTTGTAAATTTAGCTTTCCTGTGTGCTATTTGTTCTCTCATGAGAAGTGGGAGATCTAAATGAATGAAGAAACCTTTAATATAGGTATGTTGTTGACTTGATTCATTTTAGGGTTGTATATTATGCACTAGAGTGTTTTGTGTGCAGAGCAAATGATAATGGCCAAGGTAAATGGATAGACCCTCACATATCAACTTTATTTGACATAAATATTCTTCCCATGTAGCCTATTAGCTCAATGGGAGAGCATTGTCGTCATACACAAAGATGTGGGTTCAATTCCCACGTAGGCTTATTATTCATTAATCAACACCGACTATCAACTTATGTTTAGAACAAGTCAAGCTTGCTACATCACCAAATTCATGTGTCAAGTAAAAACAATTCATATGTCAAGTAAAACACATTATATGTCATGTAAATCCGGTATGAGTGACATGTAAATTCAGTATGGGTTATGGGTTAGTTTTGGTGCTGCTATCACATAATTTAGTGGCATAAGTGCTTGGATTAGCATGTTTCTTTGTTTGAGGAAATCGCAACGCAGAAGTGAGTTCATTATTAATAAAACATTAAACGAAGGCCACTTTAGTTTCTTTGCTTGGATTAGCATGTTTCTTTGCTTGGATTAGCATGTCTTCTTATTGTTGAAATTAATAAAGCTGTTGGAAGGCCACTTTAGTTTCACAGTCATTCCAGTAGAGTGAGTTCCACTAGTCGTTCGGCTTATCCCACACTTGAAATGTAGGAAGAGGAAGATTGTTGTTGCCCAACAAAAGCCTTTTTCTTTATGTTAAAGGATATAAACTGTCATGTTAATACCATTACATGTCATGTTATTTTCATTCATTAAGGAGAAGAGGCTCGATTCGCATTACCTGTCATGCTATTCGCATTACCTGTCATGTTAAATAGTATAACATGTCATGTTAATAGTATAACATGTCATGTTAATAACATCACCTATCATGTTATTTTCTTTCATTAATGCAAGCTTTTCACAATCAATATTTTTTTTAAATGAAGATAATATATATAAGGCAAATAGATAAAGCACTGATCAATCATTGCAGCGCTAGCATAAACAGCAGCTTCATTAGTCACATTGCAACTCCCCTTGTTCATCAGATGTTGTGCCTTGCTAGCAACTCCATGATCTTGCCAAATGTCATCCCCACCCCTTGTCCAGTGTAACAGCAACAACATTGACAACATCAACCGTGCACAACATTGGCAACATCAACAAACTAGCAATGTTACAATGCTCAAGAAAACACTGATTGATCCACCAAAAGAAATTACCATGCCAGTTCAGGTGCCGAAAACACCCATTAAAAGAAAATGTGTGGTGATAGTTGCACAGTTATCTTCAATATGGAACTTGTACAGAAGTTTCACTCTTGCTATAAATATCTATGAATAAAAGATGTTATCTATATCAAGGTTCAAGGGCACTAATTGACAGCCATTACAATAAAACGCATCATAGTTTGTACACATCAAAACATAGCTTTGGTACATCAGATCGATCAAAGGAAATCCTGCATACATGACATGAACTTATATTAACATGTCATTCAAATCTTGGACACATGACATGAACTTATATTAACATAGCTTTGGTAGCAATTGAAACGTAATTGGACAAATCTGATGAGCGATTAAGTAGTACCTGTAGCTTTAAGAAGGAGAACTGATGCTGGGGGAGTTTTGAGTATGAAAGTAAAGCACTAAAGCTCTTATCCTGTCATCCCAAAGCAAGAAATCAAAATTGTGACTGAAAATTGAAATCCAGGACCATCAGGAAGCAGGAATCAAAACCCTAATTTACACTATAGAAATCAAAACCCCAAATCAACAATTTCTATCTATGTATCCCTAAATTAGGTTTAATAGATGGAAAATCAGGGAGATGCCAAAACCTTAACCCTAGAATTTTCACTTACAATCGATCAACAACTGCCTTCGACTCATAGCTGCCTCTATCGACCTTAGCAATTGCCTTCAATTTCGTAGGAGTCATGCACCACTAGCCTCAAAATCTGCCAGATCTGGAGAAATTTCCTAGCGACAGGATCGACCGCAACAATGGCATCCGGGATTGGGGCCGCCATGGGAGACGAATGGGAGGAAGAAGGACCAAGATGACTGCGCTCAAGCCCTCCCGTCGAGCCCGGAGGCCTATCGCCTAGAGTCACGAACCCCGCCTCCAACGACGGCATCTTCCCTCATCCTTCCCTTCCTCTCTCACTGTTGCGCGCTTTTCTCTCTCCAACCGGTTGCAGGCTGTGAGAAACCGGTTACTTTGCAATTTTTTTTTTGGGGGTTAACCTTCGTAATCCAACCGGGTATTTAGGTTAGTTTTGCAAATCGCCCTTAAACAAATGTAACAAAAAAAAATCATAATAATAAGAAATAGTGAAACTTAAGACATACTCGAGTGTTGTTTTAAGCCATTGACTTACAATATGTTTCCCCAAAATTAAAATATTAATGATGATTTTAATGTGCTCGACCACAAATATATTTTTGTTAGAAAGTGTTTATCACCATCCCCTTTTTATTGGTTTATTTATGCCCTAACTGCATATCAAGTTCAAATATATTCATGTTTCATAAGTAGTAATTGGGGAATTGACATAAATTTTAAGGCCATATTGCATGAATATACCAAAAAAAAAAATTCACATTTGCAAAAATGTCGGTGACATGTGAAAATTAGCAGGGAGGGGGGAAATGACAGTTTTGCAATAAAAATCGTGACTTGTAGGACTAGTGGCAGGTAACATGGGAGAGACAAAAGAGGAGGAGGGACATTACAGGTTTCAACATGTGAGAGGCAAGGAAAAATAAAATAAAAATAAAACAAGAAAAGTGGAAGATTTTGCAGAGACCATGGAGAGAGAGAAGGCAATGACATCACCCTAGGAGTATTTCCAAATTTTGAGTTTCATTCCACATTTTTTCTCATTAGATTCATCACCTTTCATAATGCTTTTATCAATAATAATGCTTTTACCTCTCTAACCTCAGCACTGCCTTCTCGCGAGTCGCAAACATGGGTGTCATGAATGGCCCCGGATACTTAGTGCTTTGGACTCCTCACAGTGTGTCCCATCTCTCCAAACTATTATCTCAGAGAGCAGGGTCAATCTACCTTTATCTCCTGAGGTGATTGGATTTTCTTTCACTCATTAAATTTTTCATATATTTCAAATAATTTCCTTCCAAACTCCAAATATGATAACAACACAACAACCATATAACATCTCCATAATGTAACATCATTCTCAACATAATCCCCGGATAAGGTAAAGAATGGCAAATATTTAGATCATGTGGAGCAATATTTGAAATAAGACATATTTATGGCTTTTGTGATGCATAAGCATGGGTAAGGCTAGGATTATAAACATATGAGCATTATATGGAAATATAAAGTCCTCCATCATCTTATCATGCAACATGTCAAAAGCAACTTCAAATTTTACCTCCTTTCATGGTTTTCAAGAAATAATGCACTTCATTGTGACTTCCCTTTACTAGGCAATTTCATGCTATATCTCTAATGAATCCACTTTTGCATCGTTGAGTTCAATTTAAGCTTCCATGACATTATTTCAAAATTTTCAATGGGGGTCATTTTTCTCAAATTTTGGATAACATGCATATAAGCACATAAATCAATAATGCATTCCAAAATAGCCATGAAGCAATTCCAAGAAATAATGCACACATAATGTCAAGTATGGAAAATATGCATAATGTAAGCCCTTCCCCCACCCCATACTTAAACATTACAGTGTCCTCACTGTATAAAAAAAATGTAAAGGGTAAAGAAAGAAACTCACAAGACATGAGTGCAGAGCCGCAAAATTTCAAATGGAGCACCTCCTGGTCCGAGTATTAATGTAGCTTGATTCTATCCATTGACCTGAAAAAGTAGAAGACCTATACCCAAAATAGAAATAACAAAAAGTGTCCAAAACCAAAACAAGAAAGTCTCAAATGTCCTAAAAAGTCTATGTACATGCTCTAGATTTTATAGTCGCTAGGCCGACTTTCCATTAATGCTTAAGGTGGCATCTGCAGAGCCCATGTAGCTTGGGCCTCAAATAGGACTCCATTTTTGTCCATCAGCTGTAATCCTCCAGAATGGATCTTGTTCACCACGAAAGGTCCCATCCGCTTCTTGTTGAATTTGTTAGGAAACCAATTATCCTTTGACTTAGAGACATAGAGCTTGTCTCCAATTTCATACTCCTTAGACTCATCATTGGAAATCCTGCATAATCGCACATACCAAGGCAGACCTCTCCCATGTATAGATAAATCTTTAATGGAAATAGGAGAAGAAAGATCCATACCTTGGCTCACCTTCGCAGAGACGGAATCGGGGACCACGGTGTTTGGTCGATCTCGACTAGGGCTCCTTGAGATCGATGAGTCTGCAGGTTCTGGTGGTGGTCTGGTCGAAGAGGCAGAAGTCGATGAAGACATCTGGTCGACCTCGACAAGCCTACTCGAAGTCGAGTAGGGCTCTGGCTCTGGTGGCGGTGGCTTCATCGAGGAGGAAGAATCAGGTGTAGAGGGCTTGTCGATATCGAGTTGGCTACTCGATATCGAGTACGGCTTTGCTCCCTGTGGCTCTGGCGTCGAGGAGGAGGGCTCTGGTGGTGTCGAGTGCTGGTCGACCTCGACAAGTCTACTCGAGGTCGAGTAGGGCTCTGGTCCCGGAGTCGCCATTGTCGAGGAAGGTGGATCTGGTGGAGCTGAGTTGTGGTCGACCTCGACAAGTCTTGTCGAGATCGACGAGCCTGGCTTGCCTGGTTCGCTGCTCGACGAAGTCAGCTCTGGTGGAGTCTCCCTGTCCTGGTCGAGATCGACAAGGGTTCTACTAGATATTGAGGAGCCCTGGTCGATCTTGACCCCATACTTAGCTCCTGTCAAGGCATCCGAAAAATAATGAATCCACAAGGACTTACCTTGATCTGTGTCGTTTGGATTCTCTGTGTTCTCCTTAAGGATTGCCATGATCTCCTCTACCTGGGCCTCCATGTCCCTCTTTTCTATCTCCTCAGGGGTCATATTTCTGACCTTGGGTTCCCCGCATGTGATATAGCCAGCTGAGATAGATTTGACCTCTTCCATCGGACCCGTATGCCTTTCAGTTTTGTTGAAGGAATACTCAATTACTTCATCGCTGATGTTGAAGGTGAGCACTCCTTTCCTTACGCTTATGTTGGCATCCACCGTTGCCAAGAATGGTCTCCCTAGAATAATTGGACAAGCAGGATCTTCTTGCATATCAACTATTAAGAAATCAGCAGGAACGAAGAATTTACCTACTTGTACTGGGACATTTTCCACCATGCCTGTTGGAATGACCACCGTGTTGTTGGCCATGTAAAGTCTAGCATCCACAGGCTCCAGGGCACCTATCTTAATCTTGGACCAAATCGTTAAAGGCATAATACTAACACTAGCTCCAAGATCACATAGGGCATTAATTTTGTAAGGACCAAATCCAATAGTTATAGCAAACTTACCTGGATCCGGCCTCTTCTCCAATATGTCCAGATGGCTGCACTCCTCTGTGATTTCTGCCATCGATCGCTTTTTGCTTAGAATCTCCTTCAGGAACTTGACGTAGGATGGCATTTCATTGAGAGCTTCTGTGAAGGGTATGGTGACGTTGAGCTTCTGAAGCATCTTGATGAAGCGCTGAAACTTTTTCTCCGCTGGATCCTTTAGAGATTTTGTGGGGAAAGGCAGCTTCTTTTTCTGATTTGGAGCCAGAACAGACGTCGGAGTTACTGCAGATTTCTCGACCAGGGGCTCCTCGATGTCGACTAGAGTCTTGTCGAGATCGACTGGATTGGGTGCAGTCGAGTTGCTGTTCGGCGCAGACGAAGATTCTGGCAATTTCTCCTCGAGGTCGACGAGAGTCTTATCGAGGTCGAGTACGGCCTTGTCGAGATCGACTACGGCCTTGTCGAGGTCGACTTGCTGTTCTTCGTCGTTCTGCTGCTTTCCAACCTCTGGCTCTTGCAGTTGATGGCCGCTTCTGAGTTTTACAGCAGCGACGTGCCCAGTTTTTCCCTTAGGATTTGGTTCTGAAGATCCAGGGAGTGCGCCTGACTGTCTGGGGATTCCTGCGGCTAGCTGACCAATCTGTGTATCAACTGTTTTCCGCCATATATCCATTTCCCCAAGCCTAGAGTTGACACCTTGCATCTGAGTATAGACGGAGTTGAAGGACTGCCTAGTTTCTGAGTGGTTCCTCCGTATTTCCTCCAGGACCAGCTGTATATCATCCTTCTTCTGGTCCCTTTCTGGATGTCCTGGAGCTCTGTAGGGCGGGGGATTCCTAGGGTGTAAAGGCTCGGAATTTCAAATCCTAAATTTTCAGAAATAAGAAATTTAAAATGAATTTAAATCGAATTAAAAGATCGTTTAGCAGATTCCAATCGGAATATAAAATTTGACGAAAGATTTCTGTTCTTTTATCTCGAAAATTCAAAATAATTATCGGATGACGATATCCTTGTCAATTTAAAAAAAAAAATCTAATTGATCGAGAGAGCGAGAGTCGGGAAAACTAACATTTAAAAACTAATTGTGAGATACGAAATTCGCGTATTCGAGATTTATTTCCGGATATTAGTTTAACCAAATTGACACTCAACCTTCAACCACTCCCTCACATCACCGTACCTTTTCAAAGACCATCACCCTACCCCGTCATTCCATTCGGAAACACCCATCCCCATCTCCATCACTGGTCACTATTATTAACCATCACTCTCCCACTCCCTCACTTTCATTCATAGTTGATCTTCATCACCACCACCACCGTCATCTCTTTTGCCCCCGTAACCACCATCGACACCTCGTTCTTCGTCACCAAACACCACCACCGTTGCTCCCACACCCCATCCCGACCACCTTGCTCCTTGAAGGGCAGCAACCACAGCACCACCCCGCACCACCTCCGACGTCCACCGCCACCCCGACGCACCCCAGAAGCTGTCGGAGCCGCCAGCGAGCCGCCGAATCCGCCGTCCCTGTTCGAGCCGAACAATCTTCCGGTAAGCCGTTCTCCTTCGTTTCCGATCGAAATCGCCTTCGGTCTTCACCAACACACTCACCCATGTCCGGTGCAGGTCCGACGCGCCATCGCGAGCCACCGACGAATCCTAGAACTCCGATCGAGAGCTCCGAAGTCGCGAAAAATCCATCCCGGTGAGCTCCGAAATTATTCTCGTTTCGATTCGTTTTTAGTCTTTTTCGATGCTTAGGCTAGTCGGGAGTGAGCGTGGGCTGAGTGTGGGATGTTCGGGTGGGCTCGAGACCTCCGGCGAGGACGAGCGCAGTGAGTGCGAGGCTGAGCGAGCGTCGGGAGTTAGCGAGCTGCGAGCTAGGCGAGTCCGGGTGAGCAGAAGGTCGAGATGGGTCTGGACGGGCTAGAGACGAGGACGAGGACGCGAGGTGAGGTGGAGCTGAGGGCGAACGTTGAGCGAGCAAGCCGAGGAGCCATGGCCGGCGGCGTCGAGTTGGGCGCGCGAGCCTCCAATTTCAAAGGAAGAAGAAGAAGCCTCCGTGGGGGCCTTGCCTAGTCATCTTGTGGGCCCCTTGCCTTTTTATATTAATTGTTCTAATATTTAGCCGGTTGGGATTTAAAATTTGGTTCGGTTCGGTTGGATTTAAATGGGTTTGGTTCGGTTTGGATTTATCCGTAATTAATTAATTAATGATATTTTAAATAAAATATAATATTATTGGGGGTTTAAGATATAACATTATTTGGACTTGGAGATTTAAAAAGAATTTGGAAAAGATTTTCAAGGTTGGAAAGTGATTTAATAAATAAATTGAAAAAGGAATTTTGGGAGTATTTTCAAGGGTCGGAATTCTTAACTGTTTAATTCGGAATTGAAATGGTTTTGAAGCTAACTTGGGAATTATACTTGTTCGGTGACTAACTAGCATGATGATATATATGATCGTTTGACTAACGGTATGATATGTGTGACTAATAGCATGACTTGTGGTGAATTATTCTAAGAGATTAAATGTTGGATAATTATGACGAGGTAGTAGGATTTTATATCACTCAAATTATGTCTTATGATTTTGATGAACCATTGAGGTATATGTGGAAATGATGTATATGAAAATGCGGAATTGGTTGAATGATTTATGGTATGTGGTCTTGTTGAGCGGATGATGTGATGAAATTACTTCCATAATGTGTTACTTGTTCTATTAATTGAGGTGTGCTTGAGTGCTTAATAGTTGGATGTAGACTTATGTATATTCAATCATGTACTAGGTGATACTATGTGATTGTGACTACTGTGTGCTGGATTCTTTTGTTGCCGATCTGCTAGCCAGGTAAGTACCTCCGGGGCTTACTCAGTAACCAGTACCTCCTGCCTGATGTGTCATATAGTATGTAGGTGTTGCATATGCATAAGAGCATGTCATGTAGTATCATGCTTAGGAATTGCATTTACGAATGAGCATCCTTATTCTGTATGCGTTTGAATACAGAACGGCCGTTATCTGTGAGTCTTAGAGTCCCTGCTAGGGTCATAGGGCATCCCAGCTTCATCGGGCATTGTCCTCCTCGGGTCATTTATATATATCACGAGATACGAGATGGGCATGAGATACGATATGATGATGAGATATGATATGATGATGAGATTTGATATGATTATAGCATCGAACTGGCCAGTCTCCACCTTGTCTGGAAGAAGGGTGGTGGTAGAAGAGGGATATACCACTTGGTATTCTTTGTTAAGGCCTTACTTAATATTCTGCACATATGAGTTAGGAACATGATAGTGTGGTTAATATTTCAGTACTGCATGAAGGCATCTTTATTCGAGGTATAGGCGTATTATATGTCCTCAGCGCGGTCAGAGGACCCGCGGGCGGACTCTTGGCCTGACTTGGTGGTATAGTTTCAGGTACCCGATATACTACTTGATTTTGTGCTGTTATGACGGGGTCTATTCATATGGCGGAGAGTGAGTGGTTGAAACCTGACTTCACCAGATTCACGCTTTTGGGATTCCTCCCTAATTATACTCTGTTTTGACCCGGCTCTGCCGTGGCACTGGTTGTATCACTTTCAGAACTTATGCCCTTTGCATTATAAATGATTTCCCCGCGTTGTAGACTTAGGACAGGTACAGGGGTTTACCCCAGGGTCTCCAACGGACCTTCCGGGTTTGGGTGCGAAATCCCACTTTAAACTGCGCATATTCGATTTCAAACCTTCAACCTGTACTCGGGGCGCAAGATCCCAACGAGGGGTTTCATCCCTCGAAACGTAACTCGGGAATCATAATCCCGGGCCGTTACAAAGGTGGTATCAGAGCTGAGGTTATGCAATCCGAGTACAATAGGTTGAAGAGGTTTTGAAAATCGCCCAATGTTTTCAAATGGTTTGGAAAATATTTTATAAAGGGCAAAATGAATTTACTTGGACTTAAAACCTAAAATGAATAAAGGGGAAATAATCTCGTGGGTAGAGACCCAAGCGGTAGACTTCCCTTATGGATGTAGAATTCGGGAAACTGTAGGCAAAATACTAGCTTTTAATTACAGATGGGCCTAGAAGACTCCAAGGAACATCACGGAGGTTGGAGTGTTGAGTTAGGAGGCCGTGAGGTTTTGCCCCTCCGGTCAGTCGTCCCTCGAAGGACGGCATAGATCGTCTCTATGCTTATGTTTATATATGTACATATATGCAATTGGACCCGAGGGCGATCCTCCTCGAAGAGGATCATATTAATCTTGTTGATTGCTTCCGTGTTAAGTGCTATTGTGCTGAGGATAGCGAACTAATCAGAATGCCTTAACTTGAACATGTAAATGACCGTATGTTAAACGGGATAGCGGGAGGAAACCTTGTTCTTATGTAATCAGATTTTCTGTCTTGTCGGAATAGTTCTTCCATAGTACAACCCCCTTGATAACCCCGATTCCGTTGTCCGTCCCACTAAAGCACTTGGATGTGTTAGTAAGGGTTGCGAGTGTATGTTCCTCTTGACTTGAGTCCTATTTGTATTCCAACCATAGATGTTCATCGAGTCTCATACCTAATGTCAACATTCTCTACGGGAAATTGGGTCGGTCAACTAACTACTTTCGGGGACTGTGTATGATGAGAGGGTTACCTGAGGTTGATTATCGACATTCTTCCGAGTTAGGAGTGTGTTATCTTATGGAGTCATCCCTCTTGAGTCTCATAATGGTCAACCGTGTCTCCTTGCCAAAAGAGTCTAAACACGAATTCTACCATCTTCTCTATGAAACGGCGTGAATGTCCTTGTGTCCAGCAAGTCATACTAGCGTCCCACGGGGAACTGGGTGGTGAGTCGGTGATTGCCCTTAGAGAATTTTTTTCAAGTTATAATGATAGTCTCCTTGTGATTTCATGAACTTGTATATTGGTATAATTCAGCATGAATTGTCTGGTACCTTGCATGGTTGCACTTATGAGTAGATGTATGTGTCGTATGTATTGAATCCCCATTATTACCGTCTCCCTATGAACTAGGTCCATGATAATGTGCTCAACTCTCTTTGTATGTTAAAACGTGAATTGGATGACTTAGCATGCTTGCCTAAATTTCGCAATATTATGACTTGCTTATGTGTGTATCTAAATTGAGTGATAAGTCGTGCATATGATATCATGTGATGTTTGCTAGGTCTTGCATAACTTATGCCATATATGTCCCATGTCAGTCTGTGCATACATGTTCCTAGTCTCTCAAGCATGATTGATGAATGAAATGATAGGTTGCTAGCTTGTTCTGCGCACATATAAAGATGATTATATGAGCATGTTATGAATGCGTAAATCGATATTCCTTGAGATAGGTGCATACTAGTGTGAAATAATGTGATGATATCTCTTGATTTTTATGTGTTGCGTGCCATAATTATAATAGCATCGTTGTAACTCTCGGGTTGGGATCTTATCCTTGGTCTCGTCGTCCCTAGTCCTGGTCCATGTCTGAACTCTTAAGGAAGTTGTGCTGTCCGCCCTTGTCTCCCCCTATCTCCGTAACTTCTAACCTTTATGATCCTTCGATGAGCGCCGACATGCAAGAAAGGACCAACGACCAAGTGGCACCGGAGCGACACAATGGAAGTGTGATGGGTCCATGACCCCTAGGCCCCAAGAACAACATCACCGATGGCAAAAAGGACGAATATGCTTCAAAGATGACAATCGTTAACAGATTCATTCCAGCAGACACGAGGAAGAGCATTCTTAATTCAAATTGTGGATTCTTCTATACTAATCGGAATTGATGTTTTGTGATATGCCTAGAACTGACATAATTGAATGTGTGATGACGGATGTGCTGAATTGGTAGAAATGATTGCGTGACTAACTTGTTTCTATGACGATGTGCCTTGGTGCTTGGTATACTGACTTGCGGGTGAGTAGGTTATGGGTTATATGTATGGGAGTGTTTTCTTCTTGAGCATGAGTCGTGAGATTCTTCGGTGAGACGGGTCGAAAAGTGGCAGGTGGATTGAGGTATTCGGATTGGGTCATTGTTTGTGTGAAATGGTATGCATGAATGATGTTTTAGCTTGAGTAGAGCCGAGTGAGTTGGGATGTGTCGAAGATAGTGGTTCGTGAGTATAGATGAGGTTCTAGGTAGGTCTTAGGTGGAGAGTGGGGTTAGTATGGCGAGATTTTGAGCGAGATGTCCAAGTGAGAAGTGGTAGTCTAGGCAGGTACTGTGTGCGGGTAGTATAAGAGAGTGGTTGACTGAGGTCTGGACTAGTTTCATTAGGGTGATCGTGAGATTGGGTGTGGGTAGAGGTAGTTAGGATAGTTCTAGAGGTGGATGGGCAAGCTAGGAGTTGATCGGGGGATTCTTGAGGGGAGGTGTTGTGAGACGGATTGGTGTGCTAAGGAAGGTGTTTAGATAGTCTATGACCGGATTATGGGCGGTGTCAAGGATGATCGATTAAGGAACGTCTGAGGAATTGTAGAATTTGGGACTAGGTGGTGGGTGTTGTGTGTGGGAGCGATTTCGGTAAGGCGTGAGGTTGAGGAATTGCCAAGGAAGAGTAGTATGAGGTTGCTTGGGAAATTATCGATCGGAGATATTAGGTTGTTCATATCAGGGTTGTTCGTGTGATGAGTATTTGGGGTTATTTAGGTAGGATTGGTAATGTTTGGGGAACTTATGAGTGAAGGATTTCTAGCTGCGTTGTTGGAGGATTTTAGCATAGGGAATGACTCGGGATTTATGAGTGGATGTTATTGTGGCTATTGAAGTATTTGAGGGTGTGAGATGAATCTTTAAGGAAAGGCTGGTAGCTAGGCAATGATGTAGTTGAGATTCCTAGTAAGACTGTGCGCTTAAGATTGAGATAGGGAGATTTTGAGTATGGATTTGGGAACTAGGCAAAGTAGAAGGTATGGAGGACGCTAGAGGATAAGAGATTTTAGAAGGCTAGTGAAGTTGTGGTACTTAGTAAATTCGGACGAGGATGACATAGGAATTCGGTGAAAATAATGATCGGTACATAAAGGTTTAAGCGGTAGAGATTTCAAAGATTGAGGAAGCGTGATCTGAGGCAATTTGGGGAAACATGCGGAGTTGAGGGAACTAGTCATGGTAGAGTGTGCTGGGAAGAGGATCTAGAATGGGTCGGCTTGAGGGTCATGATGATTCGTGGTTGGGAGTACCGCTAGTTGGGATCTGCGTTAGAATTGGTCAGGGGTGTCAGGTGTGAGATGGTTAGCATGACTTGGGTCCTTAGAGGTGGATGGTTAGTGAGAGTGGTTAGTGGCGTGGGAAGTATGATTGGGTTAGCAAGGTGATTCGAGATGTCTCTTTGGGGGATGATGTTCAGGTGGAGCCTTGGTAGTAGATCGAGTTGTTCAGCTTGTCGGGATGAGGGAATTTTGTGATTTGGGAACACCGAGAGATAGTCTTAAATAGTCGAGTGGAAGGTAGGACTTGAGATCGGGATGTCGAAGTGGAATATTGGCTCTTAGATGGCTTGATGGCATAGGAGTTGAGATACCTAGTAGTTGGTTTGGGTATTCGGCCTAGATTGCGAATAGTTATGAGGCTAGAAGGGTTGTATGTGAGCAGGATACAATGGTACCTAGCTAAGAACTGGTAGTGGATTGAGTTGGTAGACCTCAGTGAAGTTGATCTTAGTGCGATGGATGGTGAGTAGTGATCTAGTGTATACTTTACTTGGGGCCGAATGTTGTACGAATTCCATGCTATAGATGATGTTGATTCTCTGATGTGTTGTCGTTGATAATAGGGAACTGTTAGTACTAACATAGTTATCCCTGAACTCGATGGAATGCTACTGTACGGAAGCAGTTGTTTGCCTCTAATGCGATGACGCTTGGTAGTTAGAATGAGTATGATGTACTTATTTGATTGATATAATGTGCTTATCTGGTTGATATGGTGTGTAACTTCCGTGAGATGATGTGATAAATTCTATCATATGTGATACGATGCTAGATATGTTATGCTACTAGACGTGAGGTGCTATTGTTATTCGATATATATATACATGATGCTTGATGATGAAAATGGTAGAAATTGAATTGTTGAACCTTGATTCTGTCTTAGAACCTAGGAAGAGAATACGAGATTAGCCTTTAGAAGTGGATGGTAGGATGAATGGAGAGGTTAGGAATGCTTTTGACTAATGCCGAACTTGAAGTTTTGAACGGTGTTTTAAAGAAGACGTTGTGATGTTTTGAGTTATAATATGACCGAGGAGTCGGAGTAAGGATGTGGTAGGGGCCCATATCACATTCTTGCTACGGTCTATTAGGGATATTATGATCACGGCAACGGTACTGTAAGGATCTCATAGGGGCACTTATGCGGTGCTTACGGGATCAATGGCATGATCCTTGGACTCACAAACTTCATCTCCTGTTTAAATGATTTTAGTCTCGGGGACGAGACTTGTTTTTAGAGGTGGATGATGTAAAGGCTCGGAATTTCAAATCCTAAATTTTCAGAAATAAGAAATTTAAAATGAATTTAAATCGAATTAAAAGATCGTTTAGCAGATTCCAATCGGAATATAAAATTTGACGAAAGATTTCTGTTCTTTTATCTCGAAAATTCAAAATAATTATCGGATGACGATATCCTTGTCAATTTAAAAAAAAAAATCTAATTGATCGAGAGAGCGAGAGTCGGGAAAACTAACATTTAAAAACTAATTGTGAGATACGAAATTCGCGTATTCGAGATTTATTTCCGGATATTAGTTTAACCAAATTGACACTCAACCTTCAACCACTCCCTCACATCACCGTACCTTTTCAAAGACCATCACCCTACCCCGTCATTCCATTCGGAAACACCCATCCCCATCTCCATCACTGGTCACTATTATTAACCATCACTCTCCCACTCCCTCACTTTCATTCATAGTTGATCTTCATCACCACCACCACCGTCATCTCTTTTGCCCCCGTAACCACCATCGACACCTCGTTCTTCGTCACCAAACACCACCACCGTTGCTCCCACACCCCATCCCGACCACCTTGCTCCTTGAAGGGCAGCAACCACAGCACCACCCCGCACCACCTCCGACGTCCACCGCCACCCCGACGCACCCCAGAAGCTGTCGGAGCCGCCAGCGAGCCGCCGAATCCGCCGTCCCTGTTCGAGCCGAACAATCTTCCGGTAAGCCGTTCTCCTTCGTTTCCGATCGAAATCGCCTTCGGTCTTCACCAACACACTCACCCATGTCCGGTGCAGGTCCGACGCGCCATCGCGAGCCACCGACGAATCCTAGAACTCCGATCGAGAGCTCCGAAGTCGCGAAAAATCCATCCCGGTGAGCTCCGAAATTATTCTCGTTTCGATTCGTTTTTAGTCTTTTTCGATGCTTAGGCTAGTCGGGAGTGAGCGTGGGCTGAGTGTGGGATGTTCGGGTGGGCTCGAGACCTCCGGCGAGGACGAGCGCAGTGAGTGCGAGGCTGAGCGAGCGTCGGGAGTTAGCGAGCTGCGAGCTAGGCGAGTCCGGGTGAGCAGAAGGTCGAGATGGGTCTGGACGGGCTAGAGACGAGGACGAGGACGCGAGGTGAGGTGGAGCTGAGGGCGAACGTTGAGCGAGCAAGCCGAGGAGCCATGGCCGGCGGCGTCGAGTTGGGCGCGCGAGCCTCCAATTTCAAAGGAAGAAGAAGAAGCCTCCGTGGGGGCCTTGCCTAGTCATCTTGTGGGCCCCTTGCCTTTTTATATTAATTGTTCTAATATTTAGCCGGTTGGGATTTAAAATTTGGTTCGGTTCGGTTGGATTTAAATGGGTTTGGTTCGGTTTGGATTTATCCGTAATTAATTAATTAATGATATTTTAAATAAAATATAATATTATTGGGGGTTTAAGATATAACATTATTTGGACTTGGAGATTTAAAAAGAATTTGGAAAAGATTTTCAAGGTTGGAAAGTGATTTAATAAATAAATTGAAAAAGGAATTTTGGGAGTATTTTCAAGGGTCGGAATTCTTAACTGTTTAATTCGGAATTGAAATGGTTTTGAAGCTAACTTGGGAATTATACTTGTTCGGTGACTAACTAGCATGATGATATATATGATCGTTTGACTAACGGTATGATATGTGTGACTAATAGCATGACTTGTGGTGAATTATTCTAAGAGATTAAATGTTGGATAATTATGACGAGGTAGTAGGATTTTATATCACTCAAATTATGTCTTATGATTTTGATGAACCATTGAGGTATATGTGGAAATGATGTATATGAAAATGCGGAATTGGTTGAATGATTTATGGTATGTGGTCTTGTTGAGCGGATGATGTGATGAAATTACTTCCATAATGTGTTACTTGTTCTATTAATTGAGGTGTGCTTGAGTGCTTAATAGTTGGATGTAGACTTATGTATATTCAATCATGTACTAGGTGATACTATGTGATTGTGACTACTGTGTGCTGGATTCTTTTGTTGCCGATCTGCTAGCCAGGTAAGTACCTCCGGGGCTTACTCAGTAACCAGTACCTCCTGCCTGATGTGTCATATAGTATGTAGGTGTTGCATATGCATAAGAGCATGTCATGTAGTATCATGCTTAGGAATTGCATTTACGAATGAGCATCCTTATTCTGTATGCGTTTGAATACAGAACGGCCGTTATCTGTGAGTCTTAGAGTCCCTGCTAGGGTCATAGGGCATCCCAGCTTCATCGGGCATTGTCCTCCTCGGGTCATTTATATATATCACGAGATACGAGATGGGCATGAGATACGATATGATGATGAGATATGATATGATGATGAGATTTGATATGATTATAGCATCGAACTGGCCAGTCTCCACCTTGTCTGGAAGAAGGGTGGTGGTAGAAGAGGGATATACCACTTGGTATTCTTTGTTAAGGCCTTACTTAATATTCTGCACATATGAGTTAGGAACATGATAGTGTGGTTAATATTTCAGTACTGCATGAAGGCATCTTTATTCGAGGTATAGGCGTATTATATGTCCTCAGCGCGGTCAGAGGACCCGCGGGCGGACTCTTGGCCTGACTTGGTGGTATAGTTTCAGGTACCCGATATACTACTTGATTTTGTGCTGTTATGACGGGGTCTATTCATATGGCGGAGAGTGAGTGGTTGAAACCTGACTTCACCAGATTCACGCTTTTGGGATTCCTCCCTAATTATACTCTGTTTTGACCCGGCTCTGCCGTGGCACTGGTTGTATCACTTTCAGAACTTATGCCCTTTGCATTATAAATGATTTCCCCGCGTTGTAGACTTAGGACAGGTACAGGGGTTTACCCCAGGGTCTCCAACGGACCTTCCGGGTTTGGGTGCGAAATCCCACTTTAAACTGCGCATATTCGATTTCAAACCTTCAACCTGTACTCGGGGCGCAAGATCCCAACGAGGGGTTTCATCCCTCGAAACGTAACTCGGGAATCATAATCCCGGGCCGTTACATAGGGACTCCTTGGTTCCATTGTGGTTGCTGAAACCTTTGGTCCCCCATGTAGCGATTGGGTCCCCCTGCGTAAGCTGCATCCTCATGGTGCTCTGCCAATCTGACTTGCTCTGTGTGTGGGCACTCAGGAGTGGTGTGCCTTTGCGATCCGCATTCTATGCAAGGCTGGTTGACAGAGATATATTTGACTTGCTTGATGAGCTTCCTATTCTGGTCTCTGTATTATTGCTCCCTGACATCTGGATCAATCTCCTTTGATGGCTCATAGAGTGGCATGGATGGTGCTGGCCTGGCGTATGGGTTCTCTTCATAAGTTGCAGTAGACCCATACTTGTTGTCGTAGGTAGTGAGCTTCTCCAGCACTCCCCATGCGTCACTGGGCGGCATTGTCAGATACTCATAGCGAGTATAATTGTTGATTCTGTCCTTAGTGACTTGATCAAGAGAGTTGAAGAAGATCTCCTGAATGATGTAGGGTGGTTGTCCATGAGTAGGGCAAGATCGCAGCAGTTCCTTGTAGCGCTCCCATGCCCTTGCCAGCGGTTCCCCTTTCTGCTATTTAAAGGCGGTGATTTTCTGGCGGAGATGTGCTGTTTTGGCAGGTGGGAAGAATTTGTTCAGAAACTCTTGCTCTACTTAGGCCCAGGTTGTGAGCGATTTTGCTTTCAGCTCTTCTAGCCATTTCAGTGCACGTCCAGCGAGCGACCAACGGAAATATTTCATCTTGACATATTCCAAGGTTGTACCTTCTGCAAGAGTACGACACATATCATGAAAATTAGTAATATGTTCAAGAGGGCACTCATTAAATTTGCCGTAAAAGGCATTATTTTTAAGCTCTATAAGAAATTGAGTGCATGTAGTCCTCTGCCGATTCAGGCACGACGAGAGTTGGGTGCATGTAGTCCTCTGCCGTGGTTGGATACTGGGCAAGCTCAGCTTGTGCTTGTTCCCTTGCTGCTCTCTCAGCGGCGATAGCAGCATCTTTAGCGTTGATAGCGGCATCCCTTGCGGCTAGTTCCCTGGTAAGCCTAGCGATCAGCTGTTCCTGTGTTTCAGCGGCTGACATGGCTCTTTGTAGTTTAGCTCGGATATGGAATAGGCGTTCCGGTTCGTCTAAGGCGTCAAACTCAGGTGTTTGACCAGAACGACGCATACACCTGCAAACTAACTCAAAGAGACAGTGAGAACTGACTACCTAAGGCGCGATTGATTGCTTCCCCGGCAACGACGCCAATTTGTTGTTGCAGGAGGATGGTCGAGTATGAAATAAATGTAAAATATAGTTCAGACTGACTTCCCTGTCTCAGCAAATAATACAAGACTTCCTCCCGTTGTAGTAAGAGAATAGTCAGGATCGAATCCACGAGGAAGCACGTCAGCAGTTCTCAGGTAGCTATCAGATTCTCACAGACACAGCAGAAAAGCACAGAAACGAAGACAAAAGCAAGCAAAGCAAACAAAAGCAAATAAACCCGGCAAGGGCAACTAAAACAAAAGCAAAGAACAAATAAAAACAGAAATAAAAGCAAAGCAAAGACAAAAGCAAAGGCAGAAAGTAACTCGAGGACACAGAAGCTGGTCGATCTCGACAAGCTGTCCTCTAAGTCGACAAGACAGTACTGAAAACAGAAAGTAAAGAACAAAAGCAAACGACTCGACAAAGACAGCCCTACTCGACCTCGACAAGAGGTACTCGATATCGACTAGAAAAGTAAAAGACAGAAACTTCAGAAATCGACAACAGAAGCAAAGACTCAACTCGACCTAGACTAACTCTCCTCGACCTCGACAAAGGTGTACTCGAGATCGACAAAGGCTGGTCTATGTCGACAAGAAACAGTAAACACAAAATCGCAGATTTTCGACAGAATTCAGAAATTTGACAGAAATTAACTTCAATATATTAAAAGACCTCCAAGGCCAGGGTTTCAACACCGCAACGATAACCATGCAAAACAACACATAAAGGCATAAAAGATCATGCTTTCCATAAAATAACTTTCGTCATTAACAAATAGGCATATAGAGGCTCTCGCATAAACCCTAATTGTTACTAACCCTTTTTCGCATAATTAATCCAAGTTGCATTAAGATCACTTTCGCTTCAATAACACAAACAAGGATCACCTTCAACTCTCGCAAAAGAATCATGCTCATAGGGATAGAAGATGAATCGCACAAAAAGATCTGACCTTTATCGCATCGCCTCACATGGCCACCGTCGGGCTCACCCCAGACCTAGAAGTGGGTGGACTACTCACGCCTCATCGCAATTGCAGACATTGATTGATGAAAGAAACTGAATTGCATAAACTAAATTCAAAAGCCTTTACAATCTCGGCAATCAACTTTCGCTGTAAGCCAAAACCCTAAAAACCTTAAAACTCCTAAACTGTATCTCTGAATGGAACTAACTAATTGTGTCTTGAATGATGAATAAAACTGAGCCCCATGGGCTTTATTTATAGCCTTCATTCCCTAGCTAATCTAGGAAAGAAGATATCTATCTATATCTAAATTGCTTAAAAGATAAATAAATGTTTAAATGGAAATAAATCCATAAGGAATAGATAAAACTAAATAGGGAAATATGTCTTCATGTTGATAGATCGCCTTCCATAGATATAACTTGATAGATCGGGATAGAATTTTCCGCCTTCGCGACCAAGCAACGTCAAGTCTACTCGGACAAGGCTTCGTCGAGAAGATTCTGGAAGCTGGTCTAGTCGACCTCGACAAGGTCTCGTCGACCTCGACAAGGGTGGCTCGGCTTGGCTTGACTCTGCTCGATGTGGCTCGGAGTGGGCTCACTGGTGCTCGTCGATCTCGAGTAAAGCTCCTCGAGCTCGAGTGGGATTAGGTCATCGACTGGACCTCCACGGGTGGATCTCCTCGGGTTGCTCGGACATGGCTCACGGCGGCTCGTCGATCTCGACAAAGGTTAGTCGAGATCGAGTAGAGGTGACTCGGCTTCTCGAGCTGGCTCTTCCGCTGGCAGCGAGTGGTTTGGTCCGCGGCAGCGACTGGTCCTTTCCGTGGCAGCGAGTGGTGTCGCTGGCAGCGAGTCTCGCCTGGTCGTCCTCGGCTATGTCCTCGGCTTCTCCTCGTCGACTCCGGACCTGGGCGTATGGGCTTCGTCGACCTCGACCAGGGCTTGTCGAGGTCGAGTTGGGTTCCGGAGCTCGGGTTGCTGGCTTTCTCGACCAAGGTCTGCTCGACAAGTTGGTGCCCGGACATGCTCGTCTAGGCCGAGTAGACCTACTCGATGTCGAGTAGACTTGACTCTCCGACTTGTTCCGCTGCTTTGACCTTGGACTTATGTAGTGATTTTCCGAGCTTTTCCGACTTTCTGTAGAACTGCTGTAAACGCCTCGATTTCTGCGATTTAAACAGAAACTGGTGTAGATTCCATAATTTTGGCAAATAAGCATAAACTACATAGATTATGTACTATCTTAACCCAAATGCATGAAATGTATACAGAAATCGATATAAAAGTTACCGTAAAACATGGCAGATTCTGCTCACAACAGTGGCCACGGGTCACGGGTCAACGACCCGCCGGGTCCGGGTTGACGGGTAAGCAGGTGGGGACGGGTAGCGGGTTAGGGTTAGGTTCAGGGATTTGTAACCCGCTAACCCGGCGGGTTGACCCGCCGGGACACCCGATTTTTCAAAATATTTTTTTTTGAAAAATTTATTTTTAATAAAATAAATTTATAATATTATGTAAATTATTCTTAAAATAACTCACAATAATACATAAACTAATATGCAATGTGCAATGTGAGACAAATAAACCACATCCTTCTCCTTTTATAGACTTGGAAGTCTTCCTTCATTTACCTCATTTCCAATGTGGGACAAAGGCTTTGTCCCACATCGAAAATATGGAGTTAGAATGAGAAGGCATGGGGCTATATATATGTATCCAACTACCACATTTCCTACATTGGAAATTAAGTTGGAAATGAAGTTTGAGAAATATATTCTCATATTTTTTTCTCTTACATCACACAATGAAATTATTGTGGATGAAAGAATTAATATGGAGATATAATCTTCCTACATTTTTAACACTTCACATCAAAGTGATAAAATGTGTTGTGAAGATAAAATCTTTTCATATTATTTATTTATTTATTTTAATAGTCATTTTTATTAAAAAAATGATTTTTTTTTAAATCATGTAACCCGCCGGCGGGTTACATTATTTAACCCGCCGGCGGGTCAACGGGTCGACCCGAACCCGTCAACCCGTGAGACTTACGGGTTAGGGTTCGGGTCGGCCAATCCTGACCCTTGACTCGGCGGGTAGAACCGGCGACCCGGCGGGTCCGACCCTTGGCCACGTCTGCATCACCCGCATTAAATGTTAGGAAAGCTTAATAAATGTTCAACTTCCCGCCAAAAAAATGGAGGGAGTTTGGCTTGGGAAAAAGGGGAGTTTGGAGAGAGAATATATAAGGAGGAGTGGGCTGATGACACGTGGATAGAAAAGTCTCAAAAGTTGTAGGAGGAAGGGAATGTTGATAGGCGGTCATTGATGGTGGAGTGCGAAGAAGAAAATTCAGTATTTTAGTTACTAGCCAGTAAAAAAAAAGTTTTGGACATAAGCATAATATTTATTGCCATAAACAGGGATACACGTGACAATTTCAGACAGTATAAATCAATGATCATGGGTAAGTAGGGTTATCATATTCGATTTAAAAATATGGATTCTCCCATTCCTCTCCTTACCCCCAACCAATAACGATAAGACCATCTTCTTCTCTTACTTTTGCATGGGGAGAAAGGTGTGGTCTTTCTAACTCTCGTGTGCGATGGTCGGTAGGAACGTCAAGGAGGGGGATGGGTGTTTCAAGGTTGAAATTCGCACAAGGATATTGAATAAAAGATATCGAACATTCAACCCAAACGAAGGGAGTCATAAAGCATCAATATTCACAACAACCCTCCATAACACAGTCCATCAAGTGTCCATAACATACCGTATTAGTCATCAAACAATAGTCATCCAAAAGGTGAAAACGTGTAAACATTTAATAGCTAAACCAAATAATACGAAGTGGCCGTTTGGTTGTAACTCAAGGAAACTTTGAAGTTTTGGTGGTTTTAATTGTACATAACTGACCGTTTAGTTTGTCGACAATTAAAAAGACAAATGTCAACGATTTTTTGCTTACTAGCCAGCATATGATCGATTTTACCTAGCCAATAAAATCAAAGCTAATGTCGATAAAATAATAACCCCTGACATATTTTATCTATCTCATAAACTTTCCAACGTTAGAATATCGATCATTAAACCCAAACAAAATGCGTCATAACGCAGCATTCACAACAACCATCCATAATAAATATAAACAAGTGTCCACAACACAACTTATCAATCATCAAATACAAGTCATCCAAAAGGCGGAAACGATTAAATGTTTAACAAGTAAACCACCCTTTGCGACCTCCCACATGACTAGAAGATCGGACACCTTCACTATGTCCCTTCCAAAGAAGCTTCGAATGACGTCTTTGTGATTCTCCTCCTCAAAGGCCCTATTCCTGCTAACACATTTGAGGCCAGTGACGAAGCAAAATTCCTTGATGAATAACCGGAAGAGTAGCCTCTGGAGCTCGTACCATGTCTCACACTTCTTCAATGTCTTCAGCTGCCTCTCCAGGAAGTAATGGATAAGGGCGCAGCAATACGGCACATTGGTTCTGATCATTACAAGGCCCCTAGCTTGTTGTCCTTCAAAAATTTCCAATCAGACGCAGTTATAGGACGTCGTCCTTTCCTTTCAGCAAGCCCATCTTTGAGAAGTGGTTCGACCTCCCTCTGAAATACTTTTCCGAAGGAAGGGAGTGTCGACTGCACAAATATCACACGACACGACACGGTTAACATCACCAAGACAAAAAGAAGGCCCTTAATTTGTCCAAGAAGTGATTACAATTAATACCTTATTGTTCGACGACATCGCGACTTTTTTTTCTTTCATTTTTCTCATTGTCTCCTTAATCTGTCATACATGTATTCAGATAATACCCATTTTAGCAATAATCTTTGTCAATATATACATATGTCTAGCCAGTCAAAATATTTTTTATGCCAAAACATATAACATTACACAAATGAGACAACTACACAAATGCCACGAATACAAATGTTCACATATTCATATGTCCCACAAATACACATGTTCAAATAATCTCAAAATGGTAACTGACAAAAGTATAGAATGAAACAAACACCACACATAAACAACTACACAATAGTGTCAACCATAAAAAACTTATGTAATACACATATGACAACCCTAGAAACAAACCTACATTACTCTCAAATGACATCGTCCAGTGTAACATTAATGGTTTCAATCACAACATACTTCAACACATAGAAACAAACTTACAACGATGTACAAAGAATTCAACAAATGCTCAAATGCTCAACTCACGTGAATAAAAATGCAACAAATGACATCGGAGTGGTGTACTGTATTTTTGCACCGTTTTAATCACAACATACTTCAACACATAGCAACAACTTATATTTAGATGCCACTATTTACAAATCAACACCATTCTCCAAATTCTCCCAAAGTTCTCAATTTCCAAACTCTTGAGCATAAATTTCACATTCTCCCCAAATTCCCCTTTACCATATCCAACATTATTTGAAACTCAACTCCTCCCAACTTTCCTAATTCGAAAAGCAAAACACAGATTACTAAATCTAGCCACCCAATCGTTTCACTAAGCCAAATGAACAAGTATGCCTGCCCTTTTCAAGTTTCCCGAATCCAGATTCGAAACAGTAATGGAGGTTTTCAATTCATTTCTACCCTATTTGGACCTTCAATTTCATCATCCACTTTCCATTAATGGTAATTTCTCAACTATATCTCATACCACCCAACACCAATAAGGTTATGTTTTGTATATCATTTCACCCCATTCTCCCCAAGGTCCCCAATTTCACATTCAAGACATTCAACCTTCGAAATAACTTTTTCAAGAGAAGAAAGAGAGGGTCAGAACTTACTTTCCGCAGAGGGTTCTTCTTCTTTGACTATTATCGACCCAGAGGATCATTTTGCACTCGTCGTCCTCCCTTTTTCCACTTGCCCAGTGCCTCCCTCCCCCCCCCCCCCCCTCTCTCTCTCTCTCTCTCTCTCTCTCTCTCTCTCTCTCTCTCTCTCTCTCTCTCTCTCTCTCTCTCTCTCTCTCTCTTGCAGTTCCAGTGCCGCCCTCGATTGCTTCTTCAATGGTGTTCTCTCTCTCCTCTCGTGAAGGTCCTTCAATGGCAGTCGACTCCCTCCTCTCTAACCCTCGATTGCTTTTTCAATGGTGTTCTCTCTCTCCTCTCTTGAACTTCCAATTGAAATAAAAGGAGTGCTTCTTCAAGCTAAATGTAATTGAACAAATGAAAAATGCCCCTTCAAGCTAAATGTAATTGAACATAACTTACATAAGGCCGTAAAATAATAGTTAAGAATGCTTACTTTCCTGGATTCCTAATATATCTTGATTTGATCCCTTCAGCCAAATGCGCTCTTGATTTTTAGACATTGAAGCTAATAATGGAGATTGATAATCCAAATCGTAGAGGAAACCATTGCTCAACTGATTGCCACCATTCACAGTCAATAGATCCATAAACGTCATGCTCCTCCACTGAACCGAAGGATTCCTAACCATCATGTTGTTTTTGTAGGCAAGGAAGATTTCCTGATGTATGGAGCTGCTACTGCTCATGCTCTCACATAATCGATTATGTGGCCCACTGAGTGGGGTCCCACCAACAATATGCATTTCACTTGGGGGTCTGCTGGGTGAATTTTGAGAGGTACTCCTCTTTTTCAGCCATGATGCAGTCTTGGCTTGACAAGGCTTGTTCATTTAGGTAGATGGGTCTCTCCCCCTAATATTATCTTCTTTTCCAGGGTAAGAGGTGCCAACATGGTCTCCACCTGGAATTCCTTCAACACATGAGCAGATTTTCCAGTGTCAACTCTCATTTTTCTACTACTTACCACCATGGTCTCCACCAGATTGAAGTTGCACCATATTAGATTATTAGATAATTCTTGTACTTAATAAGCTTTAAAAGCATATTAGCTCGATGGTAGAGCAATGTGCTTATGCGCATAGATGTGAGTTCAACTTCTACAAAGGCTAAATTGCTGAATTTTAATAATGTGTATTATTTTTTGATAAAAGTGCAATTCACAATCTTAATTGTGCATTTTTTAATCTTATTCTTGCACTTTATCATTTTATTTAAGCACTTTATAATCTTAATTGTACACTTCATAATCTTATTCATGCACTTCATCATTTTAATCTTGCACTTTATAATCTTAATTGTGCACTTCATAATCTTATGCATGCACTTGATGATTTTATTATCGCACTTTATCGTTTAATTTATTCACTTTATAATCTTAATTTGGTACTTCATAATCTTATTCATTCACTTCATATTTTTAATTGTGCACTTCATAATCTTAATTGTGCACTCCATAATCTTATTCATGCACTTCATGATTTTATTCTTTCACTTTACCATTTTAATTGTCCACTTCATAATCTTAACTGTGCACTTCATAATCCTATTCATGCACTTAATATTATTGTTCATGCACTTCATCATCTTATTCTTGCACTTTATCATTTTATTTACGCATTTCGTAATCTTAATTGTGCATTTTATTATTTTATTTGAACTTTGTAATCTTATTCATGTAGAGAAATAAAAATAAGACACCCATAAATAGCCTATGCAGGATTTGAACCCGCGCCTTTATGCATAGCACATTACTCTCCCATTTTGAGCTAATAAATAGCCTTTTAATGGAAGATCACACATATTAATGCAATTTTAGAATACAATTGTGCAGTCTGAACTATATTAAGTGCAAAAATAAGATATATTGGTGCAATTTTAGATACCAATCGTGCAATCTGAAGTCAATAAGTAGTAGAAGCCAAATATTAAACTTGGTTTCTAAAATAGTAAATCCTTTCACATGTTTGATCACTTCCAACAACATATGGAGCTAGACCTACTCTACCTATATGCACTTTCAAGGATTTTATGGTGCATAAAGCAACCTTCATAATTAACCTTTCTTTCATCCAACCTCCCTAAGGCTGGCCAATTCCATCTCCAGATCAGCAACCTTTGCAAAACTCAATCATGAATATACCTTCACCAATTGGAATGCCAGTCTCTTAGCCATCTGATCTTTAGCCTATGTTGTTACCGCCTCTTGGAAGTTGAGGCTTTGATGCTCAAACCAATATGCTTCCCAGGCAGCCTTCTGTAGTTGCTTCCAAAGCAGACTTCCCATGCTCAAACCAATATGGTCAATTTCTCCAGTCTGAACCAAGGCAAGCATTTCAACAAGCCATCAAAAAATAAAGATTATAATGCTACAAACTTGTCCATACACTAATTGCAATGCTTTATTTAAGCACTAAAATAGAGACAAGACCATTCTAATTTGAAAAATCAGCAATTCAAAGATCAATCAGTGTACTGGCATGATGTGCTAGTGCGAAATACACACATGAAAAAAGATGTTGCATTGATTACATCAAATTCTTGAGCAAGCAAGCATAAAAATATGAGATGTTAAAAGCATCATACAACAAGGTCACCCGAAGAAAGAATACAAGACAATGATATTCAGAATAGGAGTTATTTTTTTGCCATTCATCTATACCTCGCTATCAACTTGTTCATTAATGAACGGTTCTTAATGGGAAAAGGGGAAAGCTGATCTTGAGATGTTTAAAATGCATAAATATGAGTCTCCCAGAGCTCCTCACTTAACATAAGGAAATTATCATCTATACCTTCAACTTTATCCTCCTATGTGCATTTGACATGGTATTTCGGTTGAAGATTGACAAGAATGAGGGGATATCTCGTTTGACAGCTAGTACGCATGGATTTAACCATAAGTAAATCTCGATTTCTCTCTTAGACATTTTATCAAACACCTTAAGGCATGAGTTTACCACATCTCAATCTCAATCCAATTTCCATCAATCAAAATTCATAAATTCAATCCAACAATTTCAATCCACTGATTAAGTAATTCAGAAGTACAAAAACACAATCTCGAACAAATCAAATAGAAACATAGCTAAAAGAATGGGACGGAGACGCATACAGTAGATACGTGAACCTTTGAATTCGTCACTCGCTTCGTCGATCAAATCACGAGCTGTTGTCATCATTAGACGAACGGCATTGGAGAGGGAGTGAGATGGAGATAGAGGAGCGGAGGGGCAGCATCAGGCACCTGGTCCGACGACGGCGAGCGTAAAAGGGAGGGTGGTGAAGAGAGGGGCGAGATCTGGGATGATGAACAGGGAGAACTGGAGAAGAGCGTAGGGGGAGATTTGGGATAACGAACAGGGTGGTGAAGAACGGGAAGGAATTTTTTTTTTTAAATCAGCCCACGCCCTAAGCCATTAATTAGGTTCATTTTCACTTTAAGCATATTTTCAATTTAAACTTCATTTTCACTTGAACGAAACCCTATATATTTTCTCAATTCTAGCTATTAAGTTCAAATTTTGAAAAAGCATTTATAAAAATTTGTGTTAGGTATCACTATAATTATTCGTTTCACGTAAATTAATTATTCGTATGTGTGAATAGTGTTTTCATATGAAAATTATTCTTCTGTTGCAACATAATATATATATATATATATATATATATATATAGAGAGAGAGAGAGAGAGAGAGAGAGAGAGAGAGATTAGTTCCGTTGTACACAACCCTTATCGTGTATCATGTACTCAGAAATTATTCATCTATTTGTTCATGATTATTCGACTACTTTCACATAATTATTCATCTGTAAAAAATGTAAAGTTTATTCCAACGAATAATCATGAACAAATAGATGAATAATTTGTGAGTACATGATACACAATAAGGGTTGTGTACAACGGAACTAATCTATCTCTGTCTCTCTCTCTCTCTTTCTATATATATATATATATATAATTTCATTCCACCGAATAATTTCATTCAACCGAATAATCTCCCAATACCATCGAATAATCAGAAGTTACTTTTAATCTCATCCATTAATCTTTTTAATTCAATGGCCCAATTTTTTTTTCTTTTAAGTTACGGGTAGACTTCGGGCCCAAGGAGAAGCCTTGGGCCCAAAGCATTGAATTCCGGGTCACTAGGAGCCCACATCGCAAGAATCAAGCAATGAAGATAAGGGGAGCCGGACACCACCGAGGCCGGAACATACTGAGGCGAAAAATACATTGGGAGGACCAGATTCGCGAGAGGGGATGTCGGAAAACACCGAGGCGGCGCCAAAGTTGCCAGGACCATCTCACCCAGGACGAAGGGACTCCAAGACGGGTGAAGAGAAGAGGGTGAGGGCGAGGGGAAAGAGACCCGTAGAAATCAACGGGGGGAGGTCAATCCACACCGGGGACGGCGGCGGGGCAACCACAACACCCATGCCTGAAATCGAGGGGACTCCGAGGAGGGGCGAGAGGAGTATGTGAGGGAGGGGGGAGAGAGACCCCGAGAACCGACGGAGAGATGCCGAACGACACCCCAAGCGACGCCGGAAGGAGCAGGACCAACCCCAGGATGGAAAACGCCGAGGAGAGGGAGAGGAGAGTGTGGATGGGGGATTGAGGCCCGAGGAACCGACGGGGAGAGACCCAACACCACCCAGAGGTGTGATCGACGACGCCGAGGACAGATAGGGCCCTTCGCCACCGCGGTCCGTCACGACTGTTTTTAAGGCCTCCGAGGAGGATTTAGAAGCCTCCGAAGAGGTGGTTGCAACCTCCAAAGAGGTTTCCGAGCAGATGTCGAAGATTTGGTCATTGGCACCGGGCCCTTCTCTCTAGAATGGTAGAAGAGGGGAGAGCAAAATTTATTAGCAGATGTGACACAAATTAAAAAATAAATATCAACAAAATACAAGATTTATTTTCAAACGTGGTTTTTAATTTATCCTTTACCTTATGACGTACAGGAAGGTAGAAGTTAGAAAACACCTATTATGTGTTAACATCTCATTGGTATTAACCGGTAACACCCCTTTTTTTTATGAAACATTGAAACCCGCTAACACCCTCACTTCTAATAAAAAAGTAAAAATAATTTTTTAAAAAATAAACATTTTAACATCATAATTTTATCTCAAGATGGAGTTGGTGGAAGAGAAAATAGGATTGATCGAATAGGGAAAGTGTGGGCCCAAAATGCCATAAAAAGAACTTTGAAGCAAAGATTGATCGAATCTTCGGATATCGTAATTACGAAGAAAAGGTAAATGAGATTAACAAACTAATTAACTTTACAGCCTTGTTTTACCAATGCAACAAGCTTGCTAACACCAAAGCATCCATTATCTTCCTAAATCTTTCTAAATTATTTCAGCTGGCTTGAATTGTCTACACTTTGACCAATTAATGAGTTCTTGTTTTTTTTTTTGTGTGGTGGGAACCAATTAATGAGATCTATTATCTATATAACCCCCCTGCAACAGTATATGATTTTTTTATGATTGAGACACACCCGATTTAGTTCTTTTTAAATTAGAATATAAGATCCATATATTATATTTTAGGGTTTTCTTTCCTATATACATATATTTGAACACTATTATAATCAAGTATCCACATGAAGAGAATAATTATATTATATATTATATATTATATATTATATACTAGGTATATACATTGTATTGTTATGAAGATTGATTAATAGTAATACACGCCACAAATTAAAGAGCCGATCAGGTGATATTTTTTGAAGTTAGATTGGAAAGTATAATAATGAATATGAGGACCAAAAGTGTAAATTTGAAAGCATGCATGTAAAAAGTGAAATAAAATAAAATTGAAATGAGGGAGGTAGGCGATGGGCGGGGACAAGTAGACAACTTATCATTTCACACCACACCTTACACACATGCATATGCATATGCACTCCCACTAGTACCTTCTCCGGAGAGACTATATATTATTATTATTTTTTTATTTAAAAAAAAAAACGTACGTATAAGAGCAAGTAAAATTAAAGATTAATTTGGACCACCAACAAGAATAGTAATAGTAGAGAAGAGGGAACAGAGCACAGGCAAATTGAGGGCACAATTAACTCCCTCTCACACACACACACACACACGCACAGATGGAAACACGAGCATGCTGCAGGAACACAAAGCCATCGATATAATATGATATGATATGATGAGATTTTGGCTCAAGCTTTGTAGGCGATCTACATAGCACACTTGGTGGGCATCTCATCATTCATCCATCCATCTTTTTTTTTTTTTTTTTTTTTTACGCAAGATAAGAATTAGGTCAGGTCAGCCGCAACAGAGATTTTTCATAGCGCATCCTTCCGGACGAGAACAAGCAGTTCTGGATTATCCTCACAGCACACGTCGGCAGGGGATGCATGGTCACTACGAGCAAGGTAGTCAGTCACAGCATTTGATTCCATGAAAATATGACGAATAACAAAATAAGTAAATGACGAGATATCGGACAGAATATCGGCTTGTTGCATCTCTATTGTCCATGAGCATTTCCAATACCACAGTAGAGCTTTTATCACTAGTAACATTCCCTTCTATATTTGCTCTCTTCTTATTACATTTTATTTCTCCCTTTTATTTTACCTTAACTAATTACATTTGTTCAGTGTGTAAGCTTAGGTATATACATCACATCACTACATTTATTATTTTGTGTCGACAAAATATTTCTTCACTTTATGGAGAGGGTTTTCTCTCGCGTTCAAAGTACGATGAACTGGTCTTTTTATATACTCACTGAAAAACTACACTTCTACACACACAAAAAAAGGATAATTATATATTACACTAAAGTAGTATTGCTTTGATTATTTAAATAATAAACATTTATATAATACAATATATAATTGTAATGCATAAAATCCGCACCATACTGGTGGAAGGGGATAGATCTTGACCATCGACTCCACCCGAACGGTAACCTGTCAAACAAGAACAAACGAGGTCGGGGCGGGGCTTGTCTCCCCTGGAAGACCCTCCGACGCTCAAGTCAGTCATTGTCCATCCTTAATCTGAATATCTCATCTTATTTATACTCGTTGAATATTAAATAAAAGAAACGGTTACGATACTTAATATAAAAAACCGTTACCGTATTTGATTCGGTCAATGCCCTTTAATGCACAAAACCGTTACCGTATTTAATATGTGAAACGGTAACCGCATTAATGTTAGTCAAAGACCATAATGCCCTTGTATTATGATTGCGGGATTTTCCGTATCACAAATGCCCCTCGGGTTTCTTCTTCATGTCTCGATGATGAAGGAAGCCGAAAAAAGTACATGACGAAGTTTGTTAAGTGAGCGACGATTTTGCCGTAAGTGGCTATCGTTGACCGTAAGTTACGATTCTTTGGTTGTTCATGGTGATAATTGGCCATAAGTGGCGATTCTTTTTTGCCTTAAGTGGCGATTTCGTTGGCCTTAATTAGTGGCGATAATTGGTCATAAGTGGCGATTCTTTTCTGCCTTAAGTGGCGATTTCGTTGGCCTTAAGTGACGATTTCGGGGTGGTCGTAAGTGGCGTTTTCGTTGGCCTTAGGTGGCGATTTCGGGGTGGCCGTAAGTGGCGATTCTTTCATTGCTTCCATAGCTCCGATATGTTGTCGTTCGTGAACACAATTGCATTTGTATTCCTAAACCTGAAAACAATGCATTTCAACATAATTCATGATCAACTAATTAGTAGGTTTATCAAATTTCTTGCCTCTTACGCAATTAGCTTGCCCCTAGTATGGCTTCCTATCTTCGATTTATCCTTAAAGATTGAACATTGCCCCAATGCGTGTTGTTCGTAACACTAGGTCTCGTGGGCATACTGTTTGTAATACCTGAATTAATTCTTTTTTCTGTAATCCTTATGCACACCTCTTCTATCACCTATGAAGAAACATACAAGTGCTATATATAAACTAGCTAGGTTAATTAATCGCTTCAAATAATAGAATGTCTAGGCCGCATGCATAGAGTGTTGGTCCTCTTCGTATCAAAATAATTGAATCATAAAAATAAATCAAGATGAGAGATAGGATACTTAGCATTTTCATATCGACCAGACTCCTTTAACAATCAATTAGGAGTTGGGATTTGGCTCTCGAGGTCGGCGATAAAGTTTTGACGTCCCTGTCGACATGTGCCTGCCGAAGAGCCTGAACACAGCCATGCTTGCTAGAGGGAAAGCGTATCGTACCGGGACAAGAGTCTAACGACGGAGCGGAGATGGTACGGGTGACGCACATCCACCATCGTCATAGGAATCATCTGACGTATGTCGATCTCAATTCCTTTGGATATGCCCCATTCGACAGTGACACTTGAATTCGTACTTTCCTCGGGGAAACACTCGATGCTTGTTTCTCATACCCCTTTATCAACACATATTCAAGAGTACAACACCAGCGAAGCAAACAAAAACAAAGTAGAGGGTGCACCCGACTATCAAAACAACCAGAATAAGAACAAGATCAACTCAATTCGAACTCATTCATGCCTTGTACGATAGAATCGCAAAGAATCGAATGGACTTTAGGAGGGTAGACTAGCATGTGGACTTAAAGCATATACACATACATTTATGTCTCCAAACCAAGCAATACTCTAGTGTAATAACCAACACAAAAATCAATGGTTAAATATATCAAATATTGGGCACAAAAAAGGATTCTAAACTCTCCTTTCAATCTCAACCGATCATGGAAAGTTATGAAGAGTAAGTGATCAACAATACTTATAGCCTCAAAACGTCTGAACCAATTCTCAACTGACAGACTTTTGAACCCAAGACCAATCACCTCGAAATGATCCATTTGAGTGAATTCATATTCAAGTTAAATCACAATAGGAAATTTCTTCAAGCTCCTCAAGTAATCAACAAATTGGGCTACCGATGCGCCGATGATTTGGCCAACAGATGAGCATTAATTTTAAATTGCAATCTAATTACGCTTTTTTAGAAAATTAGTCATGGCTTCCAAATCACATAGGAAAGATTGGATTACACTTATTGATTTGGAGTCAATTGCGGACGCGATCCCCCTTGCGTCTTCTTCTTCCCCAGTGAAATCGATAGAGAGAGGGGTTCCGGCATGGACTCTTTTGTACCGCTAGACCCTTGGCGGCGGAGGTGGGGCGCATCCGATGAGCGGATCAGCGACCGTGCTCATGTGTACTAGATCTGGGCACGTTTTCGGTGCGAGGCAGTGGTGCGGCGTGACTCGAACGTGGGCTGGCGACCGGTAACGTCCTCGTGGCTCAGTGAAAGGATACACTCTGTAGCGGTTGCTGTGGTGCAATCCCCGAACCAGATCCACTCGAAGTCGCACAGAGAGAGACGGAGGAGGCCAGACTCGGCGGCTAGTTGTCGCTGCTAGGGTTCTAGCATGAGAAGGTTCGGATCTTATGAGCCGCGATGCCCGTTGTACTTTGTTCAGAGACCGACAACGCCCCTACTGTGGTTTGTGGGCGAAGGCGAGAGGAGGACGGTAGACAGAGGTACTCATGAGGATCCACCGCCTCATCCCCACTCGCCAATCATCGATCTTCATCGCTTTGCTAATTGATAAATTCCACCTACGGCTTTTCGATCGAATTCCCCACCGGCGCCAATTGTAATGCATAAAATCCGCACCATACTGGTGGAAGGGGATCTATCTTGATCATCGACTCCACCCGAACGGTAACCTGTTAAACAAGAACAAACGAGGTCGGGGCGGAGCTTGTCTCCCCTGGAGGACCCTCCGACGCTCAAGTCACTCATTGTCCATCCTTAATCTGAATATCTCATCTTATTTATACTCGTCGAATATTAAATAAAAGAAACGGTTACGATACTTAATATAAAAAACCGTTACCGTATTTGATTCGGTCAAGACCCTTTAATGAACAAATCCGTTACCGTATTTAATAGGTGAAACGGTAACCACATTAATGTTAGCCAAAGACCATAATGCCCTTGTATTATGATTGCGAGATTTTCCCTATCACAATAATAAATGATATTATCTGAGGCAAACAAGGGGCATGGGAGAGCACGTGTCCCGACCCCTCTCATCCTACTATTTTGATATATAAGAAGTCTAGATCTGATACTTAAATGAAAAGTTATGATTGTTTCAAAATTAAACATGGTTTAATTAATCTCTTCAAATGTATTTTTATAAATAGAGATACATTTATATTTTACTTAACTTGATAATTCGGTGGGAAGTTGAAAAAACCCTCTCTCTAAAAAAACCCTAGTCGTCGCACCTTATACAAATAAAACCATAACCTCTCCTCATCTCTGCCTCCCGCGGGCACGTCCGGTGGCCTTCCCCGATGGGCTCCCCCGGCGGCTTCGACCCACGTAGCAGCGGGTCCCGGTGTGGCTACTCCCATCGGATCTTGGATCCAGTGGGTTCTAGTGGCGGTGGTTAGCTGCCCACCCTCAACCTCCTAGCCGTCGGTATCCCTCCGTCGGCATCATTCTAACTTTCGTCTCTAGGGCATCCTCCACCGTTTTCTGCTTGATGCCTCTCCCGTCGTGGACTCTCTCTCTCTCTCTCTCTCTCTCTCTCTCTCTCCCCAAATGTTTAGATCTATTCCTCGCCTCTTCCGGTTCAGATCTATCTCTCACCTCCTCCGCCAACCCCCTCTGGCGAGCTCTATCACGACCCCTGCCTCCCTTATCCGCATGACGTCTAACCTTCAACCCAAAACTTCAACCCAATCAACCTTTTCACTTTACAAACCCAAAATATCAACCTCAGCACCGCTACCCTTCCTTTCATCCACCGCCATGTCGGATCAAGCTTGGCTTCCGTCCTTTCTAGATATCGCCACTCCCTCCTCGATCCCACAATCTGGTTGACAGATCCCACCTCTCCCTCCTTAAAACTACAAATCTCAAAAACCTCAGGAAAAAACAAAAAATTATCAACTCCCACCACTACCGGTCCACCTCCCACCACCACCGGAGGTTTCCACTACATTCCGCCTTCACATGCTACTGAGCGCCTCCCCTAAGACCTCGGCTCTTGCCGCCGGCGATGACAAAAACAAGGCCGTTCTCGCCATCACCATAAAGTGCTTCTTTGATGTGATCTCGGTTTGGATTGCTGTGGGTTTTACTTTTGCATGCAGAGCTCTAGCGTCTCTCCGATCCCACCGCCGGCTACTATATATCCTTCGTCATTTCTACCCCTTAACAAAACTTATTTACAAAATATTCATGTCTTTTATCATTCAACCTTCATCTCAAGTTCTCAAGTCCGAAACATCAGATGCAACATGATTGATGAGCAAGTCGCTCCTTCTAAGCCAACAATGCCATGTCTACTACTCCTTCAAGCTCAAGCTGCCAGTTTAGATTTGATAAAAGTTTTTAATTTTCTAGACATTTTTAATTTTAAATTTCTGTAATTGTAACATTCGATAAATTTTCTTTTTTTTTTACTAGCGACCCTCTGCGAATGGTCATCCAAGCCAACAGATGCCTTCAAGATCACTTAGTCGATCTACTTCTTCCCCACTGTAAAAAAAATGATAATTCGGTGTTACTCAATTCAATAATTAGGTACAAAAAACTACATATATATGTTTAAAGTTTTATATCTAGGTACATATTGTAACATGCTAATTAAAAAAATAACAAGCTAATTAGCATATTGACTCATTATGTTTCAAAAGTTGTCTTTTTGTCCAAAACAATGCATCGTAGACTAAAATAACATCGTTTGTTCGTTTAAATTGAAAAAATATACATCAACAAACAAAGTCGTTTTGAATTGAAATGTCATCATTCTAAATTAAAACATATTTTTTTGTTTTAAACTCTTACATTATATCAACAATGAACTATAGCCCTTTGATGAAATCATATATGGCTTCACCACTTATGTTGTTTTATAGTAAAAACATAAACAAAATATTATGTTGTTTTTTTATGTAAAAATAAATAAATAGATAAATATGTTGATAACTTCGATATTAATACATAAAGGTATTAGAATAAACTTGAGTTTGTTAACTGCATGGTAGTAACTCTCCTCAGTTCTATGTATGTTAGCAAAACTTAAAGCCTTAGTTGTATTCAGGTTGACTAAACGTTTTGGGTAATAAAAATTAAGCTGATATTTTTCTCTTTTGTTTCCCTCTCTCAGAACGGATCTCTATTCTTCATTCTTTAAAGAGCATAATCTGCATCTCTAAGAATTTGTATGCTTGATTCCCAATTCCTTCTTCATCTTTTCACTCAAATCATCATGATATCAGAGCAAGGCTCAATCCATAAACGATTTCCGCAATCTGAAATTTTTTTTCTCGTTCTTGATTCGTGTCTATATGATTTCTTGATTGAAGCAATCAATTCACCCACGCGATCTGCAAAGATTCTGAGTTGTGATCATGTGTGATTGAAGATTGTATATCGTAAAACTGCAAAGTTTGAAACATTAAGAAATGACTGAAAGTTCAGGCAAAAGATCAGGAGAAAGGCATTGAGAGTAGATCACAACTACAAATCTGCAAAATCGCTTTTTCATTCATCCCTCCGACAACTCATATATGGTTCTATCTACAACCAAGTTGACCGAAGATGATTCTCGAAGGTGGAAGAAGTCAATTACAAAAGCTTTATATGTTAAGAACAAGCTTTGGCTTGTAGAATAAAACGACCTCAAAAATTATGAAAATGCATTGTAGTGGATTCGATACAATGATATGGTCTATTCTTGGATCCTATATACCATGTCAAGCGAAATCTATGATACTTTAGATGATTTTGACACAACTAGGAAGATATGGATGGATCTTAAAGAAAGTTATGGTCAGATCTATGTACCACCGATTTTTCATATCAAAAGAGATATTCAAGAATGTAATTAGTAGTCATTAACTCTTGCTAAGTATCGCACCAAGATAAAGGGGCTTTGACAACAGCTAGCTTAACCTACTTCACCAATTAATCCCGTGGAAGTGCGAAAAATGCGAGTGCAACTTGCAGAAGCTGATTGATGATGCCGATTAGAAAGACAAGCTGATGAAGTTCCTCATAGGGCTGAACGAGAGCTTTGACAATGATGGTCGACAAATCATGATGAGCACTCTATTCCCGTCAGCAAATATTGCTTTCTATCTCTCTTCTGTTACTAAGTGAAATGGGATCCAAGTTGTCTAACACCTAGTAGCATTTTGAAATTACTACATTGATGTCAAAGAAAGTAATAGGCTCTAGTAGCATTGAAGATAAGAGTTGTAAATTCAGGAAGAAAGAAAAGTGTGCACATTGCGATGGGAACCACAAGCTAGCTAGAAAAATGCTGGGAATTGATTAGATATCCTAGTTAGCAGTATAAGAGCAAGGATAAACCTCAGGCTCCTAGATACTCTGAGGAAAAGAAACTTGATAATCCCAAAGGGTATGTGAAGCACACTCCAAAGGCAAATGCAAGAGGAAACTTTCTCTCGGCTTAGACATCAGCAAAGTCAAACTAGTTGTCTGTAGATCATCAACTATTGGTAACAAACTTCATCAACTTTCTAGAACAGTCAAGCAACTCAGGCCATGAATCACGCCTTGCAAGTAATTTTCCTTAAATCGTTCGCGACGACATCAGTATATCTCACTACCCTCAAAACCAGCAATTTGTGGATTATGAATAGTGGGGCTACATGCCTACATTAATCTGCTTGATGGAGCTTTACACCCTATTACTCATATTGGCAATCTCAAACTATCACATTACACCTTGCATGATGCCCTTCGCATTCCACCCTTCAAATTTAACCTTCTTTTATTAACCAAACTTATGATTGATCATAATTTCAAAGTTTTGTTAGATAATGAATTTTGCACTGTCTAGGACCAAGCAATTCAAGGACGAAGATTATTACAGTTGGTAAGTTGTTTGGAAGGTTGTTTTACATGAATCCATTTAGTTGTCAGGGCCGACCCGAGGCCTGTGCAGAAAGTGCAATAGCACAGGGCTTCAAAATTTGGGGGCCTCGTATAGGTGGTATAATAATATATGTATATATAAATTTCCATTTGTAACAGTATACCGCGGTAGCTCAATTAGTACAAGGATGCGGTTGATTTCGAATGGGCTTGAGTTTGAGTATCCTTGGGAGCTCTCCTCTCTTTATTTTTCCAAAGCACAATTACATCAGTGTGGTCTCTCCTCTTAAGCAACAGTGTGGCCCTATCGGAGCTGTAGTTCGGATTTTTGGAAATTACAGCCAGTTCCAATTTTTTTTCCCTAAAAAAATTACAACAACCCCCTTTTATTATTTTTTTATTTTTTATTTTTTTTCATCAAAACCTCACAAACATTAAACACAATCAATTCTACCTCCAGGAAAAAAAAAACCCTAATGTAGGGATTTTGATAGGTAATTCCACAATCAATTCCACAAACATTAAACACAATGCAACTTATTCGTCCATTGCAGTCGTCCCTTTAACCTCAAGGATTTTGATAGGTAATATCAAATTCTAACTATATTTTTTTGTTAGTTTTCACTTTTTAATCTCTTACTTGTGATCGACCATGATCCAAGAAGGTTAAATGCTTTGGATTTGATTTCAATTGAATATAAGTTTTTTGAAAATCTTGACTATGAGAGTTTAATAGATGACTTTGCATCTAAGAGTGCTAGAAGATTAGTTTTTCGAAAGTAGTAGCATTGCATTAGATAGATTATCATGTGTTCTGGTAAAAGTTTATTTTTGTTAATGATTCTTTCTAATGACTTTATATCTCTGAGAACTTCTCTTTAGTTAGTAGATTTGATGGATTATTTTTTCCCTTTAAATTAGTTAAAAAAAAAAGGCCTCAACATTTATGTTGCACATGGCCTCAAAACATAATGGAACGGCCCTACTAGTTATGATACTATCCATGCATATCGAAAGGTGTTCTCTGCCCATGTGTCTCAACCTCACAAGACTACAAACAATTTACCCTTGTTTCTACCTACTGCTATACCTGGTACTATTTCCCTTTGGCATCTCAAGTTAAGCCATGCCCTAGAAAAACAAACACAAACATCTTTTACTATTAGTCTTTCTCATGTTGATCATGTTTTTGAAATCTTGCATTGTGATGTTTAGGGACCTTATGCTACACCTACTATTGATTGTTTTTTATTCTTCTTCACCATTGTGGATGATAAGAGTAGAGGGGTATAAGCATTTCTCATGAAACATATATCTGAGGTGAGTGAGCATTTGATTTCTTTTTATCAAGATGGCTCCAACTCAGTTCATTTCCACAATAAAAATAGCGAGGAGTGATTAGCAGGCTGAATTTTTTAATCACTCATTGTCCATATTTCTTCATGATAAAGGGATAATACATCAAAGTTCGTGTGTGGCTACACCCCAACAAAACAGAAGAGTGGAAATGAAGCACAAATATATTCTCAAAATTGTTGGATCCCTCATGTTTGCTTCATCCATGCCTTTTCATTTTTGGGGTGATAGCATACTTACTACAACCTATATCATAATAGACTACCTAACCCTTTACTTCATCACAAGTCCACTCATGAAGTCCTATACCACAAACTATCATAGTATTCTCATCTCCAGACTTTTTGTTCCTTGCGCTTTGTAATATATAACCACTACCAACCGCTTCTACAAAGAAATTTGACCCCCAGGCTAACCCTTGTGTGTTTTTAGGATATCCCTCTAGGAAAAAGGGCTATCAGCTTTACAATTTGAAGAATAAGAATCCTTTGATCAGCATCGATGAAACCTTTCATGAGCAGATATTTCCTTTTTCTACATCATCTTTTCCTTTGTTATCACCTTCTATATCGGATTACGCAATGGATCATAATTTCCCTTTTGATTACATTAGGTATGTTGATCATGATGAAACCCCCTTAAATACATCTTCCCCGCATCATAGTTCACTCTCTTCTTTTGTGTCTCATCCTTTGAGACCAGTGACTCCTTGTCATATGAATCATTTGAGTCAATGGATGACTACTCTCCTTCGCCTATTGTGTCTACTTTTCACCTTGCCCCACCTCCTGCACCTACTGTCAAACTGTCAGCCAGAACCCATGAACCCCCCTAGCTGGATGCGAGATTATGTTGGACTTGCCACCACAGGTACACTGACTTAAACATCCTCATTAGCTCCATCACAAATTCTCTTATATCCCATCACTACTAGAAAAACGCAATTAGACATCTGTTGTCAACAGATGTCTTTCAAAAAAAATTCCGATCTCTATGTGCGTGTAGTAAAAGATCCAAACTTTTCACCTCGGTTTTAAGCAGATGTCTTTTCTTGGTTAAAACATTTGTTTTATTTTAAATATAGATATAAATCAACCCCTCAATTTTGTTTATTACGTGTTCAATTGTTATTAAACCCTTGTTATTTTTCATTTTTAAGCTTTTGAAGATGTGCGCACCAAGCCTAAATTTTACATTTACATCACTTTTTTTAAATTAACTAATGTATTAGAACAAAATAGACATCATTTTTATTATATTGATTACGTGTATATTAATTTCATATTTATAATTTGTGATTTTATATTGTTTTCAGATAATATACCACATGAAATATGTGCACAAGCGATGTAATAACATGATATAAACATCATTTTAGATTTTTATAAAGATGTTGTTGTCAATATATATCAATTTATATTAACATTGTGATGTAAAAATATACATTACACATTGATTTAGCTTATATAGACGATGTCTATAATGATACTAGCATCCGTTTTTATGTAATTGTTCGATTTCATATCTATTAAAACACTACATTTTTCATCTATAATTAAATGTTTTTTCGTTTGATATACAATACCCATTGCTCATAAAATAAGATTTTGCAAATGAAGAGTAGTTTAATGAACATGTAGATAAACGCGAAATCAACATTTACAAATGTTTTACAAAGGATAGGTACTTGAAAGATACACTTTTACAAATGAAGGGGACTTTTAAATCATAATTGAATCAAGAGTTGCAGATTAAGTAACACTAAGTTTCATCCATAAGAAAACTTCAGCAACATCAATAGTAGCTTCAGAGATATCTGGAACTTTAGCTGGTAGAGCACTCCCTTAGGATGCAGGTTCTCTAGCAGTAGGTTATTCATGAGAATACCTGGGATGTGCTCCAATTTGATGGCAGAAGACTGAATCGGTGAAGCAACCTTAGGCTGAGGATACCTGGCTGATTCCATATCTAACTAATATTTGCAATGTATATCAAGAGCACATACAGATTAAACACAAGTCTTGGTAACATTAGTGATCCAAGTCGTGCCTAAATATCTTTTACTCAAAATTTGCCATTTGTAAGACCATGATGAAAATAAAGACAAGGCAATTATGAACTATGATATTAGTTACTATAAAAGAATAAGAGTGCAGTAGTTATTAAGAGGGGATACAAAAATAGTGGTACGAAAAGAAATTTGAAATAGCAGATGAGAAAATAAAAACAAATAACTAACACAACGAAAGAGTGCCACTATCCAATTGACAGGCAACCACTGCTATTACTAGAAGACAAATACGGTTTACCCTTCAGCAGCTGCTGATTCACAGCCCTGAGCCTCACAACCTCGTCCTCCAATTAAGGATGCAGCTTGTGCCTTCCATCTGCAAAAACAAAAACACCAACAGAAACTAAAATTCAAAATGAGAATGTTTAAGAAAACCTAAAACAATAAAATTAAAATATATAGTAATAAAAAAATTGCACTATAAAATGGGTCACTTGGGTTTAGATTTGAAGTCGAAAGAATGAAAAATAAAATAAATATTCTTCAATTTCTTCCTAAGCAGAATAGGCATTACCTGCTCAAGTGAACAGGCAAACAAATCAAGAACATGTCCCTGATTTCCAATTTTCTTTGAATGTCCTTCATAAAATTTGACAGGTTTGTGATAATGAGGAGCAGAATCCTTATCTAGTTCCTTGTGAGAACGAATTGGCTCAGATAAAAAATTTGAGACAATTTGCAGAAAATAGTTCAATGATAACAAGTCAGTAATAAAGTGATATTATTATACCATGCACTTAAAAGTACATGTGGACACTGTATGTACAAAGACATTTTAAACTACTGTGTACGATTGAGAGAAATGTTGTAACAACATTACACAAACAACAGAAAGCCCTTTGAATTCTTGTGAAATGCTTTGATTAAAAGATAATTGAGGCCATATGGAGAATAACAAAATAAGTGTACCACACAAGAATAACATGGGAAAAAACTAGGTCTCAGTCACAAAAATCTAGCAATGAATTTAACTAAAACATACTAAATGGAAAAGTACTGCTCAATAGCACCTTACCCACCTTATCTGTCCAGCTAAACATTCTCCATTTTCTCCACAACAAGGAGAAATTTTAAGGGAACAAAGTACCTCATGTTGAAGTAGAATCCCGATTCCTTCTCCAACCTTGGCAAAACAAAGATCCACAGAGAAAATTAATTCTAGCAAAAAGGGGGGAAATACCGAAAAAAAACTCACAAGCTGCATAACCCAAAAACATTACGAAAAAACCAAAATTTGCCTTTCAAGGTATCTTCTTGAGCCCAATATGTCACTGGTCTAGTAGAAATATATTTGTTGTAAGCCATGATATCTTTATCCAAAAAAAAAACTATCAGAAGGAGAGATTATATCTAGTATGAGCTTAACACTCATATGGGCAATTTAAATTGGATAAATAACATGACCTACAAACCCTAAAACTCAAGCGCCTCAAAGTAGAGCAGAACCAGTATTGCACTAATAATAGGCTGATTAGAAGATTCAAACAGAAAAGTAAAGTAATTAAATCAATCGTAAGAACTACACAAGGTACAGCAGTACCTATATGCCTTGACCAGTTGAGCTTTGGTGTCCAGTCCAATAAGAAATGAATGAATGAGTAAAAAAAATGTGCAACTCTTTCCATATCAAGTAATAGTTCTTTTGTTCCATAGAATGATACGACGCTTATTACCTAGAAACCTTCATAAAGCTCTAAACGTTTCCGGTGCATCAGTACCTATGGAATGTCAGTGATTAATTAGCTATGTGAGGAATCAGCTGTGGGGTGTAAAGATGAGATTTTTTAGAGTTCAGGTGTCGAGTGAGTTCTTGACAATCATGCTTCTATGGTGTGAATAGCAGTTTATGATCAATTAGCAATTTATATATTTTTCGTGACATGTGATATTATTTGCAACTTTCTATTAGAAATATATATGAGAGATACAAGGCTAGCATAAATTCATAAAATAAATGTAAACATTTGCATGGTCATACGATCTGCTTTGTCTCCCACCATTTTGGACAAAAAAAATAATTTAGGTGAAAATGACTATGGGCTTTACAAGAGAGTAGTTTCCATAACACTTCAATCATAGGGTTGATTCACAAAATAAAACAATCGAAATATGAATTGATTGTTTGTGATTTCTCGATTAAGAAACAATATAAGCTAAAATAGAAAGATAAAAAAAGCTTACGATGGAGTGGAAGTAAAAAACTTGGATCTTGCACCCAATAAGGTTAATGGATTAAACAATTTGGAGTCCTATTCAGCATGTAAACAAGACAATAATCATGTAACTTGCTACTCCAAAAACAGATTCTCAGCACTCCTTGTTGGCAAACTACCTTAATTTGGTTATAGGCATTAATACCGAGTTAATTCTTCTGTTTGATGCCATGAATAGGAAAGATGACACCCCTAAAACTCAAAACCAAAATCTAGCCTATTCTAAATCTAGAAAATAAATCACCAAATTCATAAAACCATAGAGGTAGAACTGTCAAGCTAGAAACCATAATAAATAAAAGCTAGGAATCTCTAAAAGGGGAACTGTAAAAGAATCGACTCAAATTCCATTTGGAACAAGCATCTATTACCTGAAATAGAGGAGCATCCAAACGCACCTAGAAGGCTTCAAAATCTCCTCTCTCTTCTCTGTGTGTTCTTCAAAATCATACTGAGCTGACAAAATGCATTTGATCCGAGAGTCCAAACTTCATAATCCGATAGTCTAAACTACAGAATCTCAAGAAAATTGAACGTAAAGCCAAGAATGAGAGATGTTACTGGAATCCACAAAATCAAACCCTAAACAAACTTCAATGACCCTCGAAATCAAACCCTGACTAAACAGTAATCAAGATTTTGAATTGAAATGAAAAGGGTTTGAAGAGATTACCGGACAATGGAGACGTCGGAGATATGAGAAAGGTGCCCGAGAGCCGCTTATGTCGAAGGTGCTCGAGATCTACTTCTGTTGAAGATGCCGGAGATCTGACCATAACGCCTGACGAAGTAACGCCTCTAGCGGAGTCATGGTGGAGTCACCCTCTCTAGCAGATCTAGTGATGGAAAAGACCCCGACGAAGGAGGCAGAGGTGGTGTTGTGATTGGAATGGTGGCGAGGGTTTTGAGGGGGTGAGGGATAGAGGGGAAGGGAAGTCGCGATAAGAGGTCGATAAGGGTTGAGGAGATCTCAGATCTCAAATCTGTGGGAAGAGGAGGAGAAGTGGAAGATTGAAGAGGGAGAGAGAAGAGAGGTGGCGGCGGCGGCGGCGGCGGCGGCGGCGGTGGTGGCGGCGGGGGCAGAGGCAGTGGTGAGGACATCCGGGAGAAGTGGTTGGTGGTGGCGACGGGGGCAGAGGAAGTCGGGAGAGAAGAGATTGAGTTTTGGACAGACGAATCATGAATGTTTACCAAAAAAAAAAATGAATGTGTAGAGAGGGTAAATTTGGTTAAGTGTTATAATATTTTCCCAAATTTTGAAACCCCTCCATGTATTTCATTTCAAATTTGAAAATTTAATATCGCGCTCATTTTAAATATTAAATGGGCTATACCAAATTTAACAAGTGATGTCTCATAAAATATTTTAAATATTAGGGCTCTTAATATAGATTTTACAGACCTATGCTATTTATGACATTCTATTTGGGAGCTGCGAAATAGAATTATTTTTCACAAAGGTTATGATAAGAGTATTATCAATGTTTTAACTCAAACTATTGATAAGATTGCATGCTGGAGTAAGGAACATGTGAAAACCAAATTACCAAGATGTATTAGGCCTCCTGATAAAATAATTTGGCAATACCCTGTTGTGAGCTGAATCTGCCATGTTTTACAGTAACTTTTATATCGATTTCTGCATGCATTTCATGCATTTGGGCTAAGATAGTACAGAACCTATGTAGTTTATGTTTATTTGCCAAATTATGGAATCTACACCAGTTTCTGTTTAATTCGCATAAATCGAGGCATTTTACAGCAATTCTACAGAAGGTCGGAAAAGCTCGGAATACCACTACAGAAGTCCAAGGTCGAAGGAGCAATGGAACCAGTCGAATCGAGTCAAGAACCCAGGCTACTCGATCTCGAGTAGCTCTTACTCGACCTAGACGAGCATGACCGAGCACAGCCTTGTCGACAGAGCCTGATCGAGAGAGCCAGACCAACCCGGCTCCGGACCCAACTCGATCTCGACAAGCCCTAGTAGAGATCGACGAAGCCCAGACACCACACCCGGAGTCGACAAGGAGAGAAGCCGAGGACGAGGACGCCGAGCAACCCTACTCGATCTCGACAAGCCTTTGTCGAGATCGACAAGCCCCACAGCGCCAGTCCGAGTCCATGCCGAGGAGAAGCCTGCTCCACCAGACGTCCCCACCTCTACTCGATCTCGACAAGAGTTGGTCGAGATCGACGAGCGCCTGAGTCCAGATCCGAGCCAGTCGAGTAAACCTACCCGAGGAGACCTAATCGGCAACACTTTTCTACTCGAGGTCGACTACGTCTTGTCGAGGTCGACGAGCACCAGGAGCCAAGACTGAGCCACATCGAGCAGAGCTAGCCAGGAAGTCCAGTCGATGATCCACCCTACTCGAGGTCGACGAGCCCTTGTCGAGGTCGAGTAGGCCAGTGTCCAGAAATGCGTCGACGAAGACCTGTCCGAGTAGACTTGGGATTCCTTGGGGCCGAAGGAGGAAGATTCTATCCAAATCCATCAAGTCTATCCATGACAGACAAGATCTATCAACATCATGAAGACTTACCCTATTTAGTATTATCTTTTCCTTTTAGATTTATTTCCATAAAACAATTTATTTATCTTTTAGGAATTTAGATATAAATTTAGATATAGATAGATATCTTCTTTCCTAGAATAGCTAGAGAATGAAGCCTATAAATAAGGCCCTAGGGGCTCAGTTTTATTCAATTCGAAGACACACAATTAGTTAGTTTCACAGAGAAGTTTAGGAGTTCTAAGGTTTTTAGGGTTTTGGCTTTCTACGAAAGTTGATTGCCGAGATTGTAAAGGCTTTGAATATAGTTTTATGCAAGTTATTTCTTTTCATTCAATGTCTGTTATTGCGATGAGACATGAGTAGTCCACCCACTTCTGGGGCTGGGGTGAGCCCGACGGTGGCCATGTGAGGCGATGCGATAAAGGTCAGATCTTTTGTGCAATTCATCTTCTATCCCTATAAGCATGATTCTTTTGCGAGAGTTGAAGGTGATCCTTGTTTGTATTATTGAAGCGAAAGTGATCTTAATGCAACTTGGATTAATTATGTGAAAAGGGTTAGTAACAATTAGGGTTTATGCGAAAGCCTCTATATGCCTATTTGTTAATGACGAAAGTTATTTGATGGAAAGCATGATCTTTTGTGCCTTTATGTGTTACTTTGCATGGTTATCGTTGTGGTGTTGATGCCCTGACCTTGGAAGTCTTTTAATATATTGAGTTTATTTCGTCAAAAATCTGAGTTTTGGTTTCGAAAATTTGCAATTTAAATTTCTGATTTTTCTGCAATCCTTGTCGACACAGAGGAGAGTTTGGACGAGATCGAGTACTGCTCTTGTCGATCTCGAGTAGGACTAGTCTAGGTCGAGTTGGTTTTCTTCTGTTTTTGTCAATTTTCAGTTTCTGTTTCTGCTTTTCTTGTCGATCTCGAGTTGGTGTTGTCGAGATCGAGTACACTTGTCTTCGTCGAGTAGTTTTGTTTTCGATTCTGAAGTTGATGTCTTTGCTAGCTGTGGTCGATCTCGAGTAAGCTGTTGTCGAGATCGACGAGCCTTTGCCTTGCTTTTAGTTTCTGCTTTGCTTTGTCTTTTTTGTTTTGCTTTGTTCTTTGCTTCTGTTTTTCTACTTTTATTTCTGTTTCTTTCCTTGTTTCTGTGTTTATGTCTTTCTGCTGCCTGTGAGAATTTACAGCTACCTGAGAACTGCTGACGTGCTTCCTCGTGGATTCGATCCTGACTTTCTCTTACTGCATTGGAGGAGTCTTGTATTTATTTGCTGGGGCCTAAGTCTGGTTTGATCTATTTTCATTATATTTCATACTTGATTCACTCCTTACAACATACCCCCCTACAAATGTCGTCAAAATTAATGTAGATGTTTCGGTTGGTTGGCAACCTCATATTGGATGCATTCTGAGGAACAATTATGGTCAAGTTATTCGGATACATAAATGTAATGTTAGAATGAGTTATGTCATCCTAACAGAAGCTTTCGCAGTTTATGCAGGTATAAGAATGGCAGTGGAGCTTGAAATACGGAAAGCCATAGTTGAGAGTGATTGCTTTATTGTTATCAATGTCATTAATCAGGGGGAACAATATATATATCATGGAAGGTGGTGCAAATAGTTCAAGAAATCAAATCATTAAGTGAAGGTTTTGAGACCATCACATTCCAGCACTGCTATAGAGTGACGAATTGCACGGCTGGTTTTCTTGCAAAATCTTAGTTTAGCTGTAATTTTATTTTGCGTTCTTATTGTGAGTTCCAGAACATCATCGTGTTAGATGATCATGGATGTCGGTAGTACATCCAACTTTTTACCTAATGTAAAAAAAAACACTTTAATTTTAGGTTAGGTCTAAGATAACCAATAAAATAGGATTTAGGCTAGGCTAGCTTAATTAACACATATTTAAGATCTTCTAGTTATAATGGTCTGGGTTTGCAATTGCCGACGTACTTTTTATATTCGGCTAGCTTATGAGTTTATCATTTGGTGCTACAAATTAAATAAAACCATAATTATACACCTTTTGAGAATCCTTAGGTTCGATCATATCGGAGCTAGGTCGATAGTTTTGATGTGGCCTAGATATATAGATCATATTTCTATATTTGAACTCGGGTACAATATATCGATTTCATGACTTTTCATGACTTTTGGACTCCGGTTTAATAATTAATTAAGTCTCTGATGCATAAAATCTGCATCATAGTGGTTGATCGATTCCACCCGAATTGTAACCTGTCAAACAATAACAAACGAAGTCGGGGCAGGGCTTGTCTCCCCCGGAGGACCCTCCGACGCTCAAGTTAGTTATTGTCCATCCTCAATCTGAATCAATCTCCTCATATTTATACTAGTTGAGTATTAAATAACAAAAACCGTTACGATATTAAATAAAAGAAATCGTTACCGTATTTAATTCGGTCAACGCTCTTAATGCACCAAACCGCTATCGTAATCAATAGGCGAAACGGTAGCATCAATGTCTTATTGAACACTCGAATTTATTGGTAAAAGACCATAATGCCCTTGTGCTATGATGACGAGATTTTTCCTATCTCAATTGCCCCTCGGGTTTCTTCTTCATGACTCGATGATGAAGGAAGCCGAAAAAAACAAATGGAGAAGTTTGTCGAGTGAACGATGATTTTGCTGTAAACGTTAGTCATTTGATCTGTAGTTGGCTATTGGCCATAAGTGGCGATTTCCGGTGGCCATAAGTGGCGATTTTCGGTGGCCGTAAGTGGCGATTTCCAGTGGCCGTAAGTGACGATTTTGTTGGCCTTAAGTGGCGATTCGGATTGGCCGTAAGTGGCGATTTCGTTGGCCTTAAGTGGCGATTTTCAGTGGCCGTAAGTGACGATTTTGTTGGCCTTAAGTGGCGATTCGGATTTGCCGTAAGTGGCGATTTCGTTGGCCTTAAGTGGCGATTCGGATTAGCCGTAAGTGGCGATTCGGATTGGCCGTAAGTGGCGATTTCGTTGGCCTTAAGTGGCGATTCGGATAGGCCGTAAGTGGCGATTTCGTTGGCCTTAAGTGGCGATTCTTCTGCCTTTACTAGCATTTGCTTGGCCATAAGTGGTGAATCTTCACTTTCTTAAGTTGTTGTATGCCCCTGCACACATTCTATATATTTTTGCGGAGAATTAGTAGGCTAAAAATCTAGCTTGGAACTACACATTCAGCTTTCAATAAACATTTTTTTTTAGACTAATGTTAATAAACCATGTCTTCACTAAGAAAGTTTCCGCAATTAATGGAGTAGAAAACTTAGCTCTGTTTGAGTAATAGGAGTCTTGATGGCCATCATTACCCCCAATTTTGTTGTAGTGTTATTCTTGACCTGGCTAGGGATGGGTAGAATATTACACCTTTGACTTGTAGCTCTCAATGCCTCATCTTATTTTGGTTGCATCGGTAACCCACCGTCATTGGTCGGAGTTGATCATATGATTACCGCTAAATCGAACTCGATGAGTTTCATACTCAAAACTGCATAATATACGGAGCAAACCAAGACAAACAAGGGACTATTGGAATAATGAGAACAAACTAAGTGGAACTCAAGTAAACTAATATTAATCAATATAGAATAAATAGTCAAATAGATCAAACTTAACATGAAAGAATTAAACTATTATCACTCGTATTTCATCCGATTAGTGCGAAGGTTAGACGAATAAGTGTAAAGAAAATCATATAATCTAGTAAATTTGGGCAATAGGATTTAGGAATTCCTTGTTGAATTTGGTTAAAATTAAACTCACTTCTACGTACCTCAATTAGTAATCTAGGTCGGAAGAGGGTGATTTACCTGTCATTTTTTAAGTTTGGACACTTTAAGTAATTGTCTGGAAAGTGCGGGCCACGATTGCAATATATGAAATCTTTGAGGCAGGTTTCGTAGTTGCCCTAGTTTATCATCTCCTCCATTGAACTTCCGACAGTTAGGAGAGCAGCGGCAGACGATTCTAGACGGCATTCATGGCCTTTCCGATCACGAGAGGGTGGACAGGCGGTAACGATGAACATAAACTATGTTAGAGTACCTCTGCGATGTTGTTGTTGTTGATGTTCGCGACCCGCCGAGCCGCGTCGAAGCAAGCAATCGTCGCTTTATCGGAGCGGATGTCGAGCCGAAGCTATCTTCGTCATCTCGTCTCATCGGCGATTCCAAATGTGGAGCCTTCCACCGCCTGTTCCCGAATCGATTGTCGCTTTAGATCCGCCACCATTGGCGATAGGGAAGCAGGTCTCCGCGCATCTGGTGAGTCCTGGCGTCCTCTGGCTCATGATCCGAGGATGGCGGCGCATCCAGGGAGGACAAGTGGACAACCTCCAAAAATTGGCGTCGTGGAGGATCTGATTCCCAATTTCCCATTGCCCCTCTTTCCCTCAACTCGCGAGCGGATCGGAGAAGACAACGGAAGGCCTGGAGCAGTCCTGTTCCTCCGCCGGCAACTCGACACCCTTTCTAGTCCTACCACCGGCAGCGGCTATCCACGCCGCCTCGCTCTGTCACCGTGTCGCCGGGGGAGACGATTGGAGCGGCTTCCGGCCTCGATTCGTCTCTTCTGTTCAAATTCAGCCTGTGTTCTGTCTGTCCATTCTTGGCTTTGGGCCGGCGGCGGCCTTCTCCTAGGGTTTGGGGGCCAAAGTCGGGCATTCATCGCTTCCCCGCCCCATCTCCAGTCAATTTTTTTTTATTGGGAGATTCGATCGCAAGGCTTTTTGCTCGAATTCCCACAGACGGCGCCAATTGTGATGCATAAAATCTGCATCATAGTGGTTGATCGATTCCACCCGAACTCTAACCTGTCAAACAATAACAAACGAGGTCGGGGCAGGGCTTGTCTCCCCCGGAGGACCCTCCGACGCTCAAGTCAGTTATTTTCCGTCCTCAATCTGAATCAATCTCCTCATATTTATACTAGTTGAGTATTAAATAACAAAAACCGTTACGATATTAAATAAAAGAAACCGTTACCGTATTTAATTCGGTCAACGCTCTTAATGCACGAAACCGCTATCGTAATCAATAGGCGAAACGGTAGCATCAATGTCGTACTGAACACTCGAATTTATTGGTAAAAGACCCTAATGCCCTTGTGTTATGATGACGAGATTTTCCCTATCGCAAAGTCAATCCTTAAAACATTCTAAACCTTTTTAGTATGTTTTAAAGATATGAATTTGAGATATTAGGCACACCAGTATTTAATAAATTGAGAGGATATAAAAAAATATTAGAAAAATTAACCATTATGTAGCAATAGGACTGCAAAACCATAACAACAAAGACAGTGATCCAAATAATTCAAATATTGAACGAAGACAGTGATCTTAGTAAAGCAGATTATGTCTTTTTTGTTGAATGTGATAAATCAAGCTAGTAACCTATTATATATACAAATTTTGTGATAAATGTACACAGCACAGGGGTGGGCACAAATCCCGCAAATCCCGATCCCGTCCCGGTCCCGTCCCGATCCCGTCCCGATCCCGGTGGGATTTAGGACAAAATAGCGAATCTCGTCCCGATCCCGTCCTGCAAAAATTATGCGGGACGAAACGCGGGACGATCCCGGTGGGATCCCGCAAATCCCGTCCCGTCCCGCATATAATAATAATAATAATAATAATAATAATAATAATAATAATAATAATAATAATTTTTATAATAATAATAATATTATAATATTATAGAATAATAATAATATATTATTAGTATTATTATTTTGAGCAAATATTATTTATAACTATAATAATAATTTTCAATTTATAATAATAATAATAATAATAATATAATATAATTTCATAATAATATTAATTTATAATAAAATTATTATTATTATTATTATATCATATTATATTTTTTTTCTTGTAAAGTATAATTATTTTATAATAATAACAATAAAAATGAGTAGTATTATTTCATTTTATTTTTAATTATAACGTGGGATTATTATTATTATTATTATTATTATTATTATTATTATTATTATTATTATTATTATTATTATTATTATTATTATACCCATTTAGAGTTACAAGAGGCAAATAGCTAATTAAATACGGTATTCTTCCTAACTATCAATCGATAATTAGACAATATTGGTAAATCTCGTCTCAATTCCTTTCCGTCCTGATCTAGTAAGATAATGTAGTTATAATTAATTATACAATCATTGTATGAATTAATAATAGTATTATAATAATAATAATAATAATAATAATAATATTATTATTATTATTGAATAATATAGTTGAGAATAATACCGTATTCAACATATTATACTAAATAATGAATTACGAAAGCATTTTTCACTTTGCAAATTTATATACTCCGTAATATTTTATTATTTTTATATGCGGGACAAGGCCCGTCCCGATCCCGTCCCGAAAAAAAAATGTCAATCTCGTCCCGATCCCGTCCCAAAAAAATTTCGCGGGACGAGTCCCGTCCCGTCCCGTCCCGTGCCCACCCCTACACAGCAGTACAAGATAATATTCGTTTGCTTTACTAAGATCATCTTCATTAATGGTTCCGATGTAAAACCGAAATTGGGAATAAAATTACAAAATAAAATAGGGTTTTATAACTCATAACTCTTCTTTATGGATTTGCAAAATAGAAAATTTTGAAAATAAAAATGAGATAAGAAATTCTCTAAATTTAGAGGATTACAAATTTCTTCTAAAATTAATTATTTAACAATACTCATGTACATTGACGAGAGGGTTCTCGACCAAATAAATTTATAGTCAAGACTCTGCTATAGGATAGTAGAGTCAGGTTCGTCCTCAGGAGAGAAGTCAGCGGATCTAGGTTAGTTGGTTTCGGGGTTCAGGAATAACGGGAAGAGGTGTAAGGTTGTTGTCGACGTCGGCTAAGAGTTGATCGATGTCGAGGGATGAAGGAGGAAGTGATGGTCGATGTTGGGTAGAATCTGTGCAGAATATAAACGATGAAATAAAAAAAATAAAGATGCAAACTTCCAAGGTTAGGGATCACCACAACAATAAACATATCTGTAGATTATGAATCGCACAAAAGAGCATGCTTTATATCAAATAACTCCATTTCAAAAAAAAAATATATCAAATAACTTTCATTATTAACAAATAGGAAAATAGAGGCTCTCGCATAACCCTAAGTGTTACTATCCATTTTTTATAATTAATCCAAATTTATAAGGTAAAAATAATTCAAATAACCTGAACTTTACTAGGGTGAGCAGAAAACACCACCAACTTTACAATGTTACAAAAATAACCCAATTTTTGCAAAACCTGGGCAAACGCTACCACCAACCCAAATTTTGTCCAAATGGACCAGTGATGTGGCTGCTGACCTGTCACTTTAAATAATTAAACATAGAGAAGACCGGACTAAAAAAACCTAGAGAAGACGAATCGGAGAAGACGACTGGGATTTGTGATGATAATTTGGAGAAGACGACTAGGCTTAACCCAGCAATTGAAGACGACGGCGGAGATAGACTACATCCTGAAGCCATCGACTGGATCCAACGAAAATGGAGCCATCGACGGAGAAATTGAAGCCATCGGCAATGGAGATGGGTTGTAGGTATTTAAGAATGGTGTTTAGGGCTCGATTCAAAGCAAGAGGTACCCTCTTAATTGTGCTTTATCCTAGTTTTTTTTTTAGAATTCGTATGAGATTAGCCCCAATTTTGTCTCCGAACTCTGCTTCGTCCTAATTTGTCATGTGTACAAATTAGGGTTCCTCAAGCTGACTCGTTTTCGAATTCAAAGCTTAAGGTAAAGAATGTCCTAAATATTACACAGTTGTTTCTTGTCCAATTTAAAGTAGCTTTACCCAAATTCTAAACTTAAGGTACTGAGATTTTTTTTTTTCGAGTTGAATTGCTGAAAGTAAAAGGATTGACATTAGAAATAAGGGAAGAAGTGATTGCAAGGGCTATATTTGGTTTGTTTATTACTGTAGGTTGGTACCTAGGCTGGATTTTGCCAATAATGTTTAAGAGGGTTAAATCCCCTATTGCTCTTGAAGTTTTGAGGACTGCCAATAATGTGCAGCAACACCCATGACCCCATTGACCTATCCTAGCCAAGTCTTGTAGAAAAGAATAAGTTGCAGGTTGTTGAGTTGGTAATGGTTTTGCATTTTGCATTATCTATTTGAGTGGCTATTATATATGACTGTGTTTGGATTCTCACTCAAAGTAGTTTGTTGGTGGTGTGACCTGTTGTAGCAAATTTTACATATATATTATCCTGAGAGATCCCACTTCCTACAACTGCAAATCTTCTTCTCGAAATTTACACTGAACATGTCACTCTTACATACGACTTGAAACTCAATGGTAGACGAAGGTACACACTTACAATTCCTTGCTTCTTCCTTCTCGATTTCCAATTTTCTTCTAATTCTTGGACAAATGTCATAATTACTACTAGCCATCAGAGAACTTTTAGTAAACAATCTCTCCATCACTTTTAACCTATAAGACCAAAATTTTGTAAGAAATATATGGTTAGTTAACAAGTCATACCATATGTCAAATAAATATACCGGTCATACCTTATGTCTTCTAACATGTAAATCAGAGGTTTTGATCTTGCCTCCAATATATAGCCATTAAATGTTTCAGCTATATTGTTGGCAATCACATCGCATTTGCTCATTGTTTTTAGGTAAGCTCTACAAAAGCGTCTAGGATTTTTGCTCAAGAAGTCCTCTGCAACTGTATTGCTTATGACTCTCATCTCATCTAATGCGATATTCAAATCTGCTTCAGTATACGCTCTAGCAGCCTTCCAAAAACACAATTTAAGATGATCTCCCTTGTGCTTCTTGTGCCAATTTGCATAAATATGACGTGCACAGTTCCTATGCTCTGCAGCTGGAAAATGTTGCCGGACAACATTGCATAAACCCTACAATAAATAGATATTACACAAGTATATGATCAATTTTATATGACTACAATTATAGTCGTTAAATTGCTTTAATTTTGGTTGAAACAATTTACCTTTTGTTGGTCTGAACTTATGGTACAGTCTTCTCCACCGAATACCTTCAGATCTTTTTTCAGATTCTCTAAAAACCAGCTCCATGACTCATTATTTTCGGCTTCCACAATATCCCAAGCAACTGGATACATTTGGTTATTTCCATCCCTCCCAACCGCACATAACAACATACCACCTAAATATGTTTTCAAGAAACACCCATCCAAGCAAATCATTGGCCTACATCCTTTAAGAAACCCCTCCCTGAGTGCAGGAAAACTCACATATAACCTCCTAAACACTTTTGGTTCAGTAGGAATTGTTGGCTTCTCAGTAAGCAAATTTATCGTAGAGAGAGGATCTACTTTTTGTAACTCAAACAAATATGACCCAACCTTATTGTAATGATCACTAGCTGTTCCATATATCATTCTGTGAGCATGTTTTTTTACCCTATAACACGTAAACCTTTTCAGTTGTACGCCAAATCTCGCCATCACGGCATCAATCAGGGCCTTAGTTGACCAGCTAGGTTCTTTCCTATATTGTTCCAAATACTCTTTTGCTAACCACTTTGCCTTCACCTGAATATTCTCGAAATCTTGTCTATTACATGTGTGATCAGGGGTCACTGATTTGACAACAAATTTCTCTCTCTTACCATCCCATGACGCATATATCTTCCATATGAAGCCTTGTTTGCACCTGGCTGCCAGCTTATTGTTTTTTTCACTCTTGTACCATCTGATGCTATAGTCTGCAACTACAGCATACCTTATAACTTGCCCCTTAAATATTTGAGGTGATGCAAACTGCATGCCAACTCTCCAAACAAGACTTTTCAATTCAGCATCACTTAAAACTTTGAAATGCACATTCTCCTTCATTGAATCAATCTCATCCTCCTCCTCTATGGTTGGTAATGCATAAAGGTTTTCTGAATTTTCACTATCACTTGCTTGTTGTTTAGCATGTGCAGCTAGGTAAGAAGGTCCAACACTATCAAATTTAGTGCTCATCTCCCTCAATTTCTGTTTACTTGCTATCCATTCGTCATCACTATCACTTGAAGATCCTCCACTATTACAACTATCTTTGTCACTCTCTGTACCATCACATGTCTCTTCACTTTCACTAGACTCATCCTCTCTATTCAAAATAAGCTTAGATGGAGGCCCTTTCCTAACTTTCAATTTCATCTTTACTGGGGGAGTAGTATCAACAAGATTATAATCTTCCATTTGTCTCCTCAATAAGACAACAAAAATAAAAACAAAACGACATATTTTAGTCTCAATCATAACCTCTCAGCAAAATAACCCAACCCTAAATTCCATCATATGTCAAGAAAGGAAGAAACTTTAGTATCGAATAATGCAAATAAACTTACAAATTTTGTTTACTTACTTGGTTTGTTTTCCTCTTCCTTCTGCTTAACCAATTTCCCTCACTTTTTCTCCATGGAACAATTTCGATTTCGAGTCTCTGCGATCGTCCTCTGTAATTTCTCTTCACTCTTGTTCATCCCAGGTAATCATACAAAGTATATTCTAATTATTTAATAATATTATTTATTTCATTTTAATAATCATATTTAACTAATTATGGTGACATGTCAGCAGCCACATCACCCTCAATAAAATAAAAGCAGTGGTCCATTTGGACAAAATTTGGGCTGGTGGTAGCGTTTGCCCAGGTTTTGCAAAATTTGGGTTATTTTTGTAACATTGTAAAGTTGGTGGTGTTTTTTGCTCACCCTAGTTAGGGTTGTGCATGATTCGGTTCAAACCGAATTTTTGGGCCGAACCAACACAAACCGAACCGAACCGAACCTAACCGAAGTTTTTCGGTTCGGCTTTCGGTTCAAGAATTTTCGTTTTTCGGTTTCGGTTCGGTTTGTGTTCGGTTTAGGTTCGGTTTGTGTTAAACCGAATTTTTTTATACACTATATATATATATATATATATATATATATATATATATATATATATATATATATATATATATATATATATATACACTTTATATATACACTAACTAATACATACATATATATATACAGTGTATACATACTTACTATGTATATATACATATGCAGTGTATATACCTACTTTATACTTACTATGTATTACATCATCAGTGTGTATTTATACACGTACACACACTGTATTTGCACATACATTGTAATATTTGCATGTAACATATATATGTAGTATATATAGTATATTATTTGTATACTTTAAATTGGAATATGTGTATATATACACATAAATACAAATATAATATATATTTTTTTGTATACTTTAAAAAAATTTAATGGAAATTCGGTTCATTTGTGTTAAAACCGAACCGAACACAAACCGAACCCGTAAATAACCGAACCGAACCTAATGCTTTCGGTTCGGCTTTCGGTTTGAAATTTTGAGATTTTCGGTTCGGTTCGGTTCGGCCCGGTTCGGTTAGGTTTTCGACCGATGCACAGCCCTAACCCTAGTAAACTTCAGGTTATTTGAATTATTTTTACCAATTTATAATAATATCACTTTCGCTTCAATATCACAAATAAGGATCACACTTACTACTCTCGTAGAAGAATTATGCTTATAGGATAAAAGATGATAAAGACATACAAATTTATAAATTCATAAATCAAACACACATATATCTATGTTGGGATCACCCAACCATAGAAGAAGGAAATTATAAACAAGACATAATAAAAGAAAATAACTTTATCATAAAATAAAATTATAAACTTTTACAACCATTCGTTCCTTCCTCCTCCTCCTCCTCCTCTCTCTCTCTCTCTCTCCTCTCTCCTCTCTCATTGCGTCCGAAGACGACTTTGCTTGAATTAATGGAAAAAAATCAGCCCCTATGACTTTATTTATAAGGCTCAATCCTTGCTACCCAATGAAAGCAATCTATCTATCTATATCTAAATCTATCTAAGCATAAAAGTTCTCCAATTTAAATAAATAAAAGAAATAGAATTCCTCTGGGTAAAATAGGAATTAACACATGAAGATAAAAAATCTTCAAAGTTGATCAAATATCCTTTCCTTCCAAGCTAAGCAATCTTCTCCCTCGGATTAGGACTCGATCTGGCGTCGGGTCGGTTTCTGGAATTCACTCGATATCGACTCAATAGGTCGATATCAACCTTTGATGTAGTTTCAAGTAAATCTGCACTCGATGTCGGGTCCGGGTGTGTAAATGTCGAGTAAGCTCCACTCGATATCGAGTCATAGGACTCGATATCGACTCCTTCTTCAGTTGAAAATGGCTTTTGTTCTTCAGGGGACTTAATTCCTGGCGATGCTTCGCTCGATATCGAGTCATATTGATCGATTTTTCTGGTGCTTCACTCGATTTTTGGTCATCTGACTCCACTCGATTTCTGGTCAACTAGGTCGATTTCTAGTGCTAATTGATTGTTTGTCATTGTTGTTAATTTGCGCTCCTAATACAATCAACATTTAGAGTTTGTTTGTAATTTGAATCATTCATCAAATTTCTTCCATTTTATCAAATTTTCTCTTTAGTTTTTGCATTTGATTTTTGCATTCAATTAATTGTTAGACATTTGATTTGTTCATTCAGATTTTAGTTATTATTGATCGATTTTTTGAATTTTTCGTTACATTCGATTATTAGCTAGTATTGATTGATTTGGGCATTTAATTCTTAGTTTCTATAGATCGATTCAGTTATTTGCTGGACATCCACCCCTCATACTTATTATTTCAGAAGCAGCTTCTTTGTAAAAATTTGTGCCACGTGTCCCCCTCTTCACAAAAATAAGAAAATGCCTTCCCCTTTCCTCCAAACCCACGTTCTCCCCATTAATGTATCGATCGTCGACGTTGGCTTGCGATCTCCTCCGACAAAAAGAGAGAGAACGGGAGAAGTCAAGGGATTTGACGGGAAGAGAAAGACTCCGTCTTCTTCTTCCCCATTCCGGATCTCCGGTTCCCCCATATATCTCTTCGTCTCTCCCATCCTCCCTCCTCCATCGCCGGAGCAGGGAATCTAGGAGGTTCCGGTGGCTTCCTTCGATATATTTCCGATGGGGACGCCAGAATTTTCGAATTTGGGTAAACATTGCGCCGTCGATGATTGCAAGCAGATTGATTTCCTGCCCTTCACCTGCGACCGCTGCCACCCGGTTTCTCCTTTCTTTCTTAGATCTATTATTTCCGTTTCTGCAATATCCTTCAATAATCGAGATGAATATTGTATTTATTTTGCTATATGATATTATTATCATGAGCAATACTGTGAACCCCCGTCCCGTTTCTATAGAAATTTGTTATTTATTTGCTGAAAAGAGATCTGTTGCTTAGCTTTTTTAATCTCAGTATGCGAGTTAGGTTGAAATTAGTCGTTAGGGTTGCAGCTACAACTTACAAGCCATTAATTTTAAAGTGATCTGAACAATTTGTCGATTTTATTTATGTGATTCTGGAATTTTAGCTTACCTCTCGGATAATATGATAGCAAATGGAACCTGTAATTGCATACAATGAGGGGTGAACTGGTAGAGTTTGCATTAAATTCTTAGTTTTATAATAGAATTAGATTATGCTATGTTTGTTCAGGAAACATGTTTATGATTTTGATAGGTATATGTGCAATTGAATCATAATTACTGATCTACGAGGAAAATGTTGTGAAGGAATTGGAGCAGCTTCTTGCAGAAAATGAGGTAAAGAACAAGTCACATTATTTAATGGTTTGGTTAATTGCGGTTATATGAATGTTGTTGAATCTGGGAGGTTGAACTGAATTGATTTGTGAAATGAGTTTTGATATTAATTTTGCTTTCATGACGGTGTGAAATTGGCTCATGGTACTCATGATTGATGTAGGAGTTTGCAGCTGCATTGCTGGCATATCTTATTAAAGTTACCAACGTTTCATTAAGGATTTTCACTGGAGATGCCTTATCCATTGGGCTTCTAGGATCATCGGGGGCATTTAAATAGGAAGGACTAAATAGTGGTGCATTTAGCCCACTTTTATCTGGTAAGAGAATGTCTTAGGTTTTTCCTTTTTCTCCAGTAATTGGCTTTATTGAGGTTATTGTCTTTGATTTGCTCACGAATATGTCTTTTCACAAATAGGAATATGAAGCTACTCTTATCAGAGAATTTAGAAGGGAGAAGGACAAAGATCTCGCATTGCAAGGATTGACAAATGAAATCAGGCAGTTATGAAACTGATATTTATCTTTGTGGACAATTTCCATCTTCTAAAATCTAGATTTTTTCCTTGATGTTTGTGGCATTTCATATTCACATGTAATTGAATATTCTTAGACTTTTTTTTATCCTTGCCCTTCAATCACAGGTGATACAATGCTATCATCGAGAATCCTATGCCTCCAATCCTTAATCTGTTTGAGGTGCTCACTATATTGTTTTGGTATACTTCCTCACTGATCAACCTATGTGATTTAAGAGAATACGAGCTAGCCTAGAGCGAGCAGTTGCACCACCCTTTGAAACTGCTCTTGTAGGATATCGGACAGCAGGGCAGGTGGCTTGAAAGAGTGCTGCAACTGCTCTTGTAGCAACATCCCTTATGATTTTTGTTTTATATCTGTCCATTGTATTTCACCTCATTTTCCCACTTTCTTAACCTCTTATCAGCATTATTCGTTGTTTCTCATAATGACTGAAACACAAAGTTGGACAAACAAATTAAACATCATTTTCTCGATATTTTCTAGATGCTGGATTTTTTAAATGTGAAGCCATTGAGGATTAGGGCAGCTTTATCTCTCTTAGCTTTGCTTTCTAACTGAACTTCTACATAATTGACTTGGTTTAATGGGTGAGGATAAATTTTTAGTTTGTATCCCAGCTGGTATGGATATGCCTAATTGGAATTCTAATCCCAAGCATGCCTTTTAATGAAGCTATGACAGCGTTGACATGGCTTTGCATTATGGTTCAATGCTGAGAGAGTGCATACGCCATCGGGTTGTATTCATCAAATCAAAGCTTAGTTTTTTTTTCCTGTAGAAAGATTTCTGCATGTTTATCCTTAGTGTTTGTAATTTTGAAATTATACTAACATGTTTGTTGCATCTTTTGATTTAAGTTAGTACAGAATCCTGGTGAATTTGTGGTGACCTTTCCAAGGGCTTACCATATCGGGTTCAGTCATGGTAATTGCTAGCAACTTTGTTATGGTATAGTAAATGATAGATGCAGCCTCTTTTGTGATAATAGTACTCTCATCTTTTAACCTTTGGAATCATTTTTTTCGTATGATCACTACATTCACTGCCTTCGTCGTGGAGATGCCCTCTCAATTCGGGTGCTTGAACAACCTGTTTTTAAACGTGCAGGTAATGGGGCTGTGGACTTTTCTTGAAGCGCTTTTGCTCTTCGCGAACGCCTTTGCTATATTGAACGAGGACCGGTTTTTGGCTCCCAGAGGATCAGGTCATAGGGCTTATCTACGCTGCTCAGTATATGCGAATACCACTTATAATCCTGAACGTTGTCACTACCGTCGTGAAGCTGATCACTGGATGAGGTTTCATGCTGTCAAGTTTTTTTTTTTACTTCTACTATCCTATGCAGTAATCATTTCAGTTCATCAGTACTCAGAAGTTAGAACCATTGAAGAGTATCCGAAGAAGTTACTGTCAAAATCAACATTGTTGATGACTTCCTTTATGCTCACTGAAAACTGAACTATGTTGAATCTTCTATCTTGTGTTTAAAATACAAGCCTTCAAAATGTTATTACAGTCAGACATGGGTAGAAAACTATAGTTGATTGCTCATCGTCTTAACTCCTTTGTGGTATCAGTATGTTTGTGCTTCTCTTGCATTTGGACTTGGATTCAAGTCCAATACATAATTTCAGGACTGATGATGGGTCTTTCCTTGAAGCAAAATAGACATATGGTGTGTTGTGCAGCAACACAAACTGATATGGCTGGTGGGGCTGAGGATAACGATCAGAGGAGGGAAATTGATGGTGGTGTGGATTCAACAAGCTGCACACATGAGGGAAGTCATTCCAGGGCTTCAAACGGGACACAAACAGAGGACGCAGACGATGCTGTGGCGAAAGATGAAGTATCCGACCATGAAACATCCCTTATATGTGCTAGGATGGTTGCATCCTCATGGGCTGCGGCGTCAGGTATCTTGACGACTAAAGAGGGGGAACTTGAAATAAATGAATGCAAGACACCGGAATTGATGAGATGGAAGGTTAAGGATGGTGTAAGGAAGGGAACCTACCTCCTCCGAGGTACTAAATCATGTATCGATGGAGACATCAAGATGGCCCTGGCCATGGATGAGCTGTTCCAAGCTATGTCCAACATTAAAGATCCCAATTGTGGTAAGGAGGCCGCTGCTCACTTCATGGAGGAGTCGGAACTTGAGGAAAGTAAAGTTTCCTCGACTGATAATGAGAACTACCAACCGAGCAGATGATGGAGGCTAGGTGGGGCATTTGCATTTGTTATGGTTGCTGTCGTATGGGTTTTCAGAAGAGAGGTCTGGTTTGCTGTCATAGTTCGGTTGCTGTCATAATTCGGTTCTACTGTTATAAATTAGATGTGCTGTGATGTTTTGGTTTTTGCTGTCATAAAGTGGGATTACAAATTGTGTGGTGCTGTTACTTGATGCACCGAAGCAAGGTGTGGGGGATAGTCTAGGCTTGGGCCTCCCTTATCGGTGTGGGCCTTTTCTTAGGAATATATGATTAAATGAAAATTGGCCTCCTGTTGCTTTTTTGGTATCCCTTGCGGTGTGGGGTAGAATATGGGGTTCAATGGAAGGGTAGCGGGTATTGTGGTAGGTAGTGTGGGAATTTGTTGAGAAATATATTTTACCGTGAGACCCATTGTATGGTCTTGCGTCTTTTTCTTGTAACTTCTTTGGCATTTTTCCTCATCTATATATTTACCGGTTCAGAAAATAGACATATGGTACCAAAAAAAAACGTTGTCATATCCTTACTTGCCTTTTTATTCTTATTGTTGCAGCTCGGTCCAAAGGAAGAGGACATATATCAAAACTAGTGAACCCACTTGTGTTCCTCTACATATTCATCCTTGGTGTCTTGTCAGCGACTTACGAAATTTGGACTTGTGTATATTTTGTTTTAATTTGTTTTTTCATATCCCTGCGGTTTTAATTAGACATGAAGAATATTAGCATATTTTCGCGCGGTCTCATATTACATTGCATTATAGTAAGAACCTTGGACCCGTCTAAGGTAAATGAAAGGGGAATTGTCACATTTAGAGTTTATGAAAAAACCTGAAGCGGTTTAGTCATTTAGTCATTAACATGGATTCGGGTCCTGTTTAGGACATTAAGATGGATTCAGGCTCTAGTCGAAAGAGTATCCTTTGATGTTGGACTCTCTCTGTTTCGGAAATTCCTATTTTGCTTGAAGAGTTGCTTCTTTGATTATAGTATGTGCACTGTACGTATGATCCAATTCTTTGTTGCCTATTTTTTATGACCCTAGATATTGAAAAATTCCCTCTTTTTTTTTTTTTGCCTTGGACAACATCCTACATTTGAATCATTTCATCTCAATCTGCATATCTATATGGGAGCCGGTTGCCAATGTTTCATTAATTTTGAGATATGTGATTTCATGAATTCATTAATATGGAGTACAAGTTAAAAGCTTTTCTTACCAAAAACAATATAAAGAAATACAAATTGTTTTCAACTCCTTCGCGTGCAGGGTGTAAAATATATTATGGTGAAGAAAATTTGTTTTCAATATTAAATAAGATAGGAATAAGCAAATACCAAAACTGAAAAATATCTAAAAAGAATAGTCTATTAGAGGGTAAAATGAAGTAATTGCGTTTCGATTAAAATACATACGACCTTAACACGAGTAAAAACATAAATGATTCATTTTCTACAGCCCATTTCACAAACCCAGTGTGAAATCTATTATGGTTATGAAAATTGATTTTCAATATTAAATACAATGAAAAAAAATACAAAAATATTCGATGTACTCAGCCTATTATATATTTAAGCCTGGAGCTTTGACATGGGTTTCAAGATATTTTTGTTGGAATATTTTTTGGGCAAATATTTAGATAACAATGCATAAATTGTTTCCTCCATTGATGAAATTTGTGAAATTGAAGATTATAAATTATTGATCAAATTTCCCGTAAGATATTGGTGCTATTCAAGTGAAATAGAAGGTTATAAATTGTGACTTGATGGGTTTAATCATCACCCATAAGGTGTTCGATGAAATGCATCTAAGTATCTAATATTTCAAATATGGAAATGAATTTATTTATTTTTTAAAATATTTTGGCCTCTTAGGTTCATAATTAAACATAGATCACCTCTTTCTAATTAAAGGTCTAAGACATTATAAAAAACACACATAAAATATCAATTTTTTTTTTATTATTTAGCTATATAGGGTTTCATTTAAACTTAAGATTTCTTTATCAAATCGGTTTATAATTTTGACCAATTTGAAAGGTGTGACATGATGTGTGTAATAGAGAAAGTATCTTATAGGATTCAAAATCAATCTTCTTAAACAGAAAACTATAAGGTTTCTTTTCTTTGCTTTCAATTAGGACGGATGTTAGGAGAAGTGTAAAAACGGCCGATTTACCATTCTTTGTTAAATTTGAAGTATCGATATCCCAAGAAAAGAAAATTTCGAAGAACATCATGACAAGAAGCATAAGCAATATGTTAGTAGAAAATTGACGTGTCGAAAATTTTGTTTAATACGTCAAACTCGATCAAAAATATTATGAAAAAACCCGAACAAGGTTCGGGAAAAGAACTAGTTTGATTTGATTTGTGCAAATTTAATTAGTTATTATAATTGATTCAAAATTTATACAAGAGTTAACAAAATTGAAATTATACTTCCTACTATCTAAATATAAGACATTTGACTTTTCAACGCATATTTTTAGGAGGTAAAAAACTAATAAGATATTTAATCTATATTATACTTTAAATCACAAGCAATTTTGACAAGTGTCACCATTTCATGCCAAGTTATTTTAGGTAAGTTTATTTCCTTAATAATTTAATTAATTAGGATAAATCAATTAACCTATTTATTATTTATCCATATATCTCAATATTTCCATATATATCTTAATTTATTATATGTTATATTCTATTTAATTTTAGACAATATTCTTAAGGCATAATTGGAGACACGCACACGCACACACACACACACAAAATTTTATTAATTTATCTATATACACATAAAAAAATCAATTTTTTTTGTATACATCAAAATATAATGATCTTATTAAATTATCCAAAATATGATTATGGTTGAACGATTATAGATTAAAGTTTTCATTTCACATATTATTTGAAGAAAATACGTGAATTTTATTTTAATACCTTCCTTTCTATATCTACCAAACTTCTAACCTATTTAGTTTTTGAGAAAATAAAATAAAAATGAACATGTTAAATAAAATAATAAAACTTGTCTTTTGTTTAAAATTAATAAAAAAAATTCATTTCTAAAAATTGAATATTAAATCTATAATCCTACTACCACATGCCGCCTCCTTATGCAAAGATTTTTTTTATCATTTTTTTCAACTCATTATAAACTTCATGTTCTTACCAGTGGTTCAATGTAAAATATTGAATTATTATTAATATTAATGTTCATATATAATTTTAATGAAAAGTAAGTTTGAAGATGTGACATCATCACATTAATTACAGTTTTTTCCTCAATATATTCTATATTTTCTAACCAAGGGGTTTATATCATTTTTAATGAGATGTTATCATTACATTTATTATATTTTTTTGAATTTACTTGGGTATCCGGGTTCTGCTACTTGCACCCGAGTAATCCCATGAGTCCTGAAGTTAAAAACTAGGTAAACCCTCCAGTGGCCACCTCAGACGGAATTCGAACCAGGGACCTTTGGGTACTTCTCACGGGTCATTTCTAGCTTAACCAACCCTAAATGGTTTACATTAATTGTATTTTTTTTCAACCAATAAAATTATACATTTTTAATTTTATACTAACTTTTGTTAAAATTTTACAATATTAATTTGTCATTTTATTATGATTTAAAAATAAACCGCGAATTGGCGCGGGAACTGTACTAGTTTATTTTAATAGAGAATATTTCTAACATATAATGATTAAATTTATACATAAAATATTAAAATAGAGAAATCTTTTTGATGATAAAAATTGGCTGATAATTAATGATTACACACAGGCTGGTCATGGCCGGGTTGGACTCGGCAAGTCCTGAATCATGGGTCGGAAACATTTAACCCAAACCCTAACCCGTTGGAAACACGGATCATGGGGTTCGTATGTGTTGAGATGTGAATGAGGCCAAAAATGTCCCACATCGGAAAGTTGAATATATCAAGCCCTAGTATATGAATCGGTGTCCTACTTCTTCTATTGTCAATTGATTTTAAAATGGAACCTCACCCGACTTGTGTGTTAGGCGCCCGTGCACACGACCCCCGTCATCGGTCCGAGTCAGACATTGATATGGTATCAGAGCGGTTAGCCTAACGGCCCGTCTGACGATCCTGGTCTGGGTTACCAGTGGTCTAAGTGTCAACTAGGTGGTCATTCCTAGTTGCACTTGCGGGAGCGTGGTGAGATGTGAATGAGACTAAAAGTGTCCCATATCGGAAAGTTGAACATATCAAGCCCTAGTATATGAGTCGGTGGGCTACTCCTTCTATTGTCAATTGGTTTTAGAATGGAACCTTACCCGGCTTGTTTGCTAGGCGCATTCCTAGTTGCACTTGCGGGGGCGTGTTGAGATATCGGTCCGAGTCAGACTTTGATAGTATGCCCACCGGATCGCCAGGTTAATGGTTGACTCGACGGGTCGCCGCCTTCAAAAATTCAAGAAAGAGCAAGGGCGAGGCCGCGAAAGGTTGAAGGCCGCTTTTAAAAAACTAGCCTGCGAGAACGATGGAAGAGGAGGAGCCCTCACCGGCAGCAACATCGCTTCTCTTCGATCCCATTGTCAACGACGCAGACATCTCTTTTTGGGCGGCATTCGAAGAACAAGAACAACCAGCTATTCAAGAACTCCAAATCTCAAAGTCAAACCCCATCTCAAAATTCTATCGTGTAGAGTATATACAATATAATTTTGTTATGTGCTTTAGTTAGAATTAGTAACAGTTCAACAATAAGGTGGGATGTTTTGTAAGGCTTTTTGGTCTATAAATACCCGAGCTGGGTGTGTACATGAGGTAATTTTGGTGCAATAAAAAACACACCTCAGCATACACAAATATCAAGTTTTCCTCTCATACTCCTCTCTCCTTCCACCGAGTTCATCTACTGGATTCTACAATTACAGATCAAGATATATCTAGCTTATGTGCTTAATCTTGTCATGGTAAGTGTTGCCTTGGCGAGGCCCACTTCCTTTTAAGTTTTTTCGACTTTATCCTTCGCCTATGTAACAAATATGGCATGACATTTTTCACAATCATCCAATCAGATAGAATATTCCCCAAATCTTATACTCTCGTTTACGCTCTCAACTTCAAAATCCATCGAATTGGCTTTTCAACCCTTACAATCGATTTCTAGGCTCGGTGCACTCGTATTCGAGCTTGTTTGTTCAAGCTTCTAGATCGAGGTTTCTCTGTTCTCAGTTGTTCTGTTTTTTTTATGTTTCATTTGGTATCAGAGTGTTCTCGGCCTCCGGCCATGGTGAACGAGACTAGGCAGCAAATCCTCTCAGATCTCTCCAAGCAGAAGGAGGTGTTGACCGCCAACTACGGCGAGCTTTAGCAAGATCGAGCAGAGAGAAAGTGGGAATGAGCCGAAATCAGGATGGAAATACGATCTAGAATGAGTCGTTTGGTGGATATACTTAATTACTTCTCTCATGGGGAACAAGCAATTTCAGCAATCATTCATCGATTCTCCAGGAAGCGAAGTATCATTTCAGGCAGGTACTTAATCCTCACCACCACATCCAGACCCATATCAATCTGAAAATCAGTTACCCCTGTTAGATTAGAATCACGGTGGCCCAAATTTCCCCGGATCATTGTCGAATCTCTTAGCAAAGGATGAATTTCCGAGTTCAATGGCGAGCTCACCCGAGAGTGGATCTCTAGGTGTGAACAACTTTTCTTCTTGGACAACACAACCCCGGAGATGAAGGTTAGATTGGCAACTCTTCATATTGAGGGAATGCCTTGCAGTGGCACCGCAGTTACACCAAGGGAAGGTATGGCTTGTATGTACCCTTCTTGGAATGATTATGTGGCGGATGTGTCTGCTAGATTTTGAAAATTGTTTAATGATCCCTTTGTGGATCTTGTGGATCTGAATCAATCGGAGCCTCTATTACAATTCTTGGGGAAATTTGAGCGTATCTTAAACCAATTGAGCTTGTTTAAAGAGCATGAGTTGAGCATCTTCATGGCCAATATATACCCACATTTACAGATGCACATATGACAGTTCAACCCTTCATCCCTAGGTGAAGCAGCCAGGTTGGCTAGTTTGTATAAGTCCTCTTTGCAGCTCGCCCCACACAAATCATTTTCCCCTAAACACAATTAGCACCACTTAGCCCGCAACCCACTAATTTTGAACAAACTAAACCACATGGGGGCTAGAGCACCCTTCAATTCACAACCTAAATCCCAGCCACAAAAACCTTTACTCGAAAGACATGGTCGAAAGTACTCACAAGAGGAGATGCATGAGAGAGAGGCAAAGGGGTTGTGCATGTTTTATGATAAACCGTATATCCCTGGACATTATCTAAAACACCGGAAAGCTTAGATATATTATTAGATGGTGATGATGAGAACAAAATCACAGCCGTGGAGAAACTTGAAGCTCTCATAGAGGACTCTCGGGAACATGAGAAACAAAAGGATGCTTCTCTTATATCTTCAAATGCATTCGATGGTTCTAGTAGTTTCAATTGCGTGAGAGTCGTAGGTCAGACTTGCAAAAGTAAGCTTTACATTCTAATAGATCTTGGAAGCTCGCATAATTTCATTGACCTTGATGTGGGTAAAGAGTTGAACTGCAAGTTACGGAAAATTCATCCTCAAACCATTAGTGTTGCGGGTGGTAATAAGATGTTTGCCGAGTACAAGAGTGAATCCTTCTCGTGGTTGCTATAGGGGTATGAATTCACTTCAGATGCGATGACTGTGCCATTAGCCAGTTATGATTTGATGTTGGGCATACAATGGCTCACCACTGTCAGACCGGTACACCGGGACTTCACCAAAATGAGGATGGAATTCACAGTTAATGGAAAGAAGCACATACTCAGGGGTGTCAGTAACTCAAAGTCCAAGCTTGTCAAAGATAGTAGCCTAAATCGAATTTTCAAAACTCAACCACAGATAGCTCTCCTTCAAGTTTCTGACCCTGAACTTGAGGCGGATAAGGGTGATTTGCAGCTCAACCATATTGTTATACAGAAGAGTGGTGCTAAATCTGATGAGAGATTGCAGGATCTCATATAGCAATTTGCAGATCTCTTTTTAGGGCCAACCACCCTGCCTCCCTTTCATAATGGATTCAACTATAGGATTCTTTTAGCACCAAACTCACAACCGATTAGCAAGAGACCTTACTGCTACTCAGTGTTGCAGAATGAGGTTATTGAGAAGCTCGTGCAAGATATGCAAGACCAAGAGGTTATACAGTATAGGGCTGGGCATCCAGTCTGGACCGGATCGGACCGGACCGAACATTCCGGTCCCGGTCTGATCCGATGGACCGGAACTTTCAGAAACGTGGACCGTGGATCGGACCGGGACCGAGAAATATGGTCCCGAGTTTTCCGGTCCGCGGACCGTTAAGACCGATTGGACCGAAAACCTAGATCTGAAAATTCCTTTCGTTTTTTTTCCCTTCGGTAAACTGTGAAAAATTCATCTTGATCTCTTGAATGTGATATACAGATTGAAATACCTCTTTAGATCTGAAAATTGAAATTGCTCCTACAACCTATACACAAAACTAGATCTAAAATTTTAAACTACAAATTGAAATTTCTATAGACCTAGATCTGACAAGAGAGTGAAGGGAGAGGTATACACTCTACGGTTGGCCGGTGGTGATAGCGGTGGTGACTGGAGAGCAAGAGAGTCGGGCGGCGGCTACTGCCGAGACCGCGAGACCGAAGATCGGCTCTGTGCGAGACTCACTGCGAGGGGGGGGGGGAGATACCTGATGAGCGGACAGGACGGTGAGGGCGGTGGGGAAGGGAGAGGGCGATCCCGAGTCGCATACACAGAAGGGCGATGGCTGATGACTGATGAACTACGGGGAAGAACGGTGGCGATGGCGATGGGCGGCGGCGAAAGAGTCTGAGAGGGTGAGAGAGTTGCGACGTGGCAGCAAAGAGAGACAGAGAGATCAAGAGAGGCCTTAGGGCTGGCTGTGGCAGTTCTTAAAAAGGAAAGAAAGAAAAGCCAGGAAGGAAGGAGGCACTGGGCACGCATGCTATTTCACTTTTTTTTAAAAAAAAAAAAAACCGGTCCATTTCCGGTCCGACCCGGAAATTCCGGTCTGGTCCCGGTTTTGGACCGGAAACCGGAATCATAAATTCTTTGGAATGTGGACCAGACCGTAATATTTCCGGTCCGATCCAAAACCGTAATTTCCGTTCCGGTCCCGGTCCGATTACGGTCCGATCCAACTTTTGCCCAGCCCTAATACAGTACAACTCAAGCCCTTACGCCTCGGTTGTGGTGATGGTGAAGAAGAAGGATGGTTCATGGAGACTTTGTGTTGATTATCGGGGTTTGAATCAACAAACCATAAAAGATAAATATCGTATTCCATTGCTCGAAAATTTACTTGATGAGCTCGTGGGCTCTCGATACTTTTCCAAACTGGATTTGAGGGCTGGTTTCCATCAGTTACAAATGGAACCTAATGATGTGTACAAGACCGCCTTCAAAACCCAATCAGGGCATTACGAGTACTTGGGCATGCCCTTTGGTTTGACTAATGCTCCATGTACTTTCCAAGGGCTGATGAATCACATCTTTCGAAAGGTTGCTACACACTTTGTGCTGGTATTTTTCGATGATATTTTGGTACACGGTAGACAGTGGGAAGATCATCTAGTGCATATAAGGATAGTATTTGAGATACTAAGGGACCAACAACTATTGCTTAAGCCTTCCAAGTGCACTTTTGAGGCCGAAGTGATCGAGGATTTGGGGTACTTCATATCATTTCAAGGGGTGAGTATTGATCAGAGGAAAATCCAAGCCATCTCTGAATGGCATCTACCAACATCACAAAAGTAGTTGCAAAGTTTCCTAGGTTTGAACAACTACTACAGGAGGTTCATTCACTCATATAGTATTCTTCCTAAGTCGTTAACCATATTTCTTAGAAAGGATGGGTTTTAATGGATTAATGAACCCATGATTGCATTTGATGAACTAAATAAGGCTTTGTCTAGTTTACCCGTGTTGGCTCTTCTTGATTTCAATTAGAAATTCGTAGTCAAAATAGATGCATCCAATGTGGGAATTGAGATTGTGTTAATGCAGGATCACCATCCCATTTTCTTCATTAGCCGCACACTTGGTCCTAAACACCAAACTCTGTCAGTTTATGAGAAAGAGTTGATGGTTGTGGTCCATGCGGTGCGAACATGGAGTTCCTATCTAACTCATGGTCCTTTCATTATCAAAATTGATCAAAAGAGCTTAAAATATCTCATTGGTTAGAAAGTTACCACTCCGTTTTAGCACATGTGGGTTTCTAAATTGATGGGGTATGACTTCGAAATCCAATACAAAAAGGGGCTCAGAATGTTGTTGCAAATGCTTTCTCAAGAGCGCCCAATTACATCCGATTACACTATCAAGTGCCCGTCAGGGGTTGTATGAGAAGATCAAGGCTAGGTGATCTTCAGATCCGGCATTGAAATTGATAATTCAGAATCTCCAACAGGACATCAAGACTCATCGAAAGTTTACCTTCATCAATGGTGAACTTAGGCGTCAAGCCAAGCTTGTCATTGAGAACATCTCTTCTATAAAAGAGCACATCTTGAAGTGGCTCCATGACCCATCCATAGGAGGCCATTTGAGAGATATGCAACCTTGCAATGAGTTAAATCTCTTTTTTATTGGAAAGGCATGGGAAAAGAGGTGCAAAATCATTATCGAAATTGTAGGGTGTGTCAACAGAACAAATATGATCAATCAGCAAGACTGGGGCTATTGCAATCCATAGATGTGTCTCAAGGAATTCAGCAAACGGTGAGTATGGATTTTATATAGGGACGTCCTCCATCCTGTGGCAAACACACCATTCTCGTGGTGATTGACAAACTAAGCAAATATGCTCATTTCATGGCCTTTATCTCATCCCTATACGACTCTCGATGTGGCTTAGATGTACCTTGATCACGTGTTTAAGTTCCATGGGATGCCTCAAACGGCGATAAGTGATTGAAACCCTGTTTTTCATAGTGAAGTTTGGAAAGAATTCTCCTGCATTCATGGAGCTAATCTGAATTATTCCACGACCTATCACCCTCAATCGGATGGGCAAACAATGGTAACTAACAAGACGCTTGAATCTTATGTAAGATGGATGACAGATGAGACTCCTAAGTCATGGGCAAGATGGCTCCCGCTTGCGGAATGATGGTATAACACCACCCATCTCTCATCCATAAATGCCACACCATTTGAGATAGTTTATGGCCAAGCACCCCCTCTTCATCTCCCTTATTTACCAGGTAAAAGCGCTTTAGTTGTCATTGATAGAAGTATGCAGAAGAGAGAAGAGATAATCAACATGCTTAAGTTCCACATCTTGCACTCTCATAATCGTATGAAATAATATATTGATGGCCATCGAAGTAACAAGAACTTTGACGTGGGAAATTAGGTGTACTTAAAATTGCAACCATACTGATAGCTATCACCTCGCTACTATGGGCCCTTCCAGGTAATTGACAGAGTCGAAGCCGTGACTTACAAGCTTGACTTACCTAGCTCATCAACAATCCACAATGTCTTCCATATGAGTTAACTAAAGCTATGCCCGAACCACACGTCAACATCCAGCATCACCTCCCGCAGTATTTGATGGACCTTGGAGATGTCAAAGAACCAGAGCTTATTATCAATAGGAAGATGCCTAGAAGAAGGAATGTTGCTGTTATGAAGGTCCTTGTTCAATGGCATGTCCTTCCACCAGATCAAGCTACTTGGGAGTTCTATCAATACTTCATCAACAAGTATCCAGAGTTTGAATCACAATCCTTATAATCCTTGGGACAAGGATTTCCTAAACAGAGGAGTACTGTGACAGGAAGAAATAAGTTGGAACTCCATTTTAGTTGCTATCTAGCTCCTTCTATAATTTCATTTTCAAACATAAACTTTGGGTCGGTTGTTTGGGTTGTGTAGTTTATTTGCGTTGTAAGTGTCGCCTTGGCAAGGCCCACTTCCTTTTATGTTTTGTCATCTTCTTCCTCCGCCTATGTAACGAACATGGAAGGGCGTTTTTCATAATCATCCAATCAAATAGAAAATTCCTCAAATCTCATAATCTCATTTACGCTCTCAGTTTCAGAATCCTTTGAATTGACTTTCCACCCTTACAGTCGATTTCTATGCCTGATGCGCTCGTCTTCGAGCTTGTTTGTTCAAGGTTCTAGATCGAGGTTTATCTGTTCTCGGTTGTTCTGATTTTGTTTGTTTCGATTTGAGCACGGGTTTTGTTGATTCTAGACTAAGGCTCCTAGAGCCTCCAACATCCATTCTTAATACGACCCACAAAAAGTTCATTTTCTCAGATTTAGGTTCAAATCCATCATCCATGAAAAGCACAAACCCTAAAATCCCTGGAAAGTCAAAATTTCAGCCGACCTTGTCGCATAAAATTGACCACAAAGATCAACCATAGAAGACTCATAGATCACAGCCTGACGGCCATATAAGAAGAGGGGATAAAGAAAGAAGATTGGGCAACACAAAGGAAGAAGAAACATGTGTGCTCAGCAACTGCAATTTGCAGCGAGAAGAATGAGAAGATGTAAAAAAATTAAAAATACATGACAAGTCGAATCAACAGATTTATTCAGTTTGACCATAATCCGAACCCGTCTACCCGCCTATTCCGTCTATTCGACAACCTGAACCTAGCGGATCACGATCCATGGTGACCCAGAGCCTAATTACACATGACAATGACAATCGTACAAGTTGAAATCAACTATGTGCATCCAAAATAACACTTCGATATTACTAGTAAATAACACCCCACTTCGATAAGGGAAATTAAAAGAAGGGAAATTACTAGTAAATAGTAGTAAATACCGCACTTCGATATTTGGTTTGCAAAAATATCTAGGTTTGAAAACAATTGTATCAATATATGGAAATTTGCAAAAATACTTTATTTAATTATCAAAACTACCCACCACCCCAAAAAATCAGGAAAAAAAATTAAATATTTTTAGTATTTATAATTTTTCTTATATTTTTAAAATATTTTTAAATTATATTAAATAATTACATAAAAAAAGCTGGAATTTAAAAAAAAAAAAATTCCAATCCCAATCCCTAACAGTTAGCCCCCGACCGACCCAATCCCAATCCCTAACCCGAACACACAAGAGCCGTCTGACCAACCCTAAGACTCATGCGCTCTGACCTTAGCCCGCACTAATTCTCCAGCTTCGCCGTTGTCCTCACCCTTCATCGCATCGCTCACTCTCCGACGCAGTCATTCTCTGGCTCCGACTCCATCGTCGGCCTCTACTGTCCTAACCCATGCGTGACCCCAATAGCAGCCCGACCAACCCTCCGACCTTAGCCCTATCTCTTTACTCAATCTCCCGCCGATTTTTTTATCATATCCTGTCAATATTCATATTTGGATTGTCAACGACAATATTCATCTTGTCAATGTGATAATATTATGGTTTCAAGATATATATTGACAATCCTTTTATAAATATGGTTAATAATGATTTACCGTATCTTCAGCGATTCTCTTCCCGATTATAGCTTCAATCATGTCAAAGTAAACCTACAGCCTTGTCACTATGAACATTACTTCTGTCGTTGTGAACAAATGACTTTGTCATCTTGTACAGACCTTTAATTTCTAGTTATGATATGCATAAAATCGTGTCTTTATTTTCTTCCTTACTATAGACTTTATCTTGTCATTATTAATTATTAGCTCTGACATAAAGAACCTATATCCTGTCAATAACAAATTTTATTTCTGTCACTATTAATTCTCTTACTAAAACAGCGATTTTCATCCGGCTAGTTTAATTATTTTTAAATTTCTGAGAAAAAAAATATTAAAACATTATTTTAATATATATTTCATGATTTTTATATACTTTTTACTTTTCTTTTAGTTCATTATTATTTAGCACAAATGACCTATTTTTTAACACAAATGACCCACCTATCCTATTTTTCCTATTCTCATAAAACGGGTATACTTTTGCAAACCGAACACAATTTGGTGTATTTCTTCAAATCGGCCTTAAAAGAATTGAAATCGAAGTGGGTTCTTCTAGTGATGTACTCATTACGTACACACTATATATAGATTAATTTCTTGCATTGGTGTGACTTTGTGTATGCTCGATCTAGTGCTCTACAATTCATATGAGCAAAAATAAGTGGCCTACAATTCATGGATGTTGACTCTTATTTTGTCTTTTATTTGTGGCCAATTTACTAGACACGAACCCCTATATCGATCAATTAATTAATTAAAGATATTACCCAAAAAAAATCAATCAGTTATTTAAATTATTCGACTAAGCTTACCCGTATTTATCACATTTTAATTCAAGTCATTTATCCCTTGCATCAACCTCAAAAAAAGGCGCGTTTTAGATGTCTTCAGCAAAACATTAATGTCGACCAATACCATAAATGCAAATTAATTTGCACAACGTACGTCTCACTTATCCTCGCAATAGGATAATTAATTAAATATTTTTATTTTTTTTTTGACGCAAGATAAGAATTAGGTCGGGTCGGCCGCAGCAGAGGCCCTTCCTAGCGCATCTTTCCGGACGAGAACTAACAGTTCTGGATCATCCTCGCAGCAGACGTCGGCAGGGGAAACGTGGGCACTACGAGCAAGGTAGTCAGCCACAGCATTCGATTCCCTGAAAATATGACGAATAGCAACATAAGTAAAGGACGAGATATCAGACAGTATATCAGCTTGTAGCATCTCTATTGTCCAGGGGCATTTCCAATCCCCTAGTAGAGATTTTATCACCAGTAGGTTGTCTCCTTCGATCAGAAGTGTAGATAGTTTCAACTCTTTTGCACGTAACAAATCCATTCTGAGACCGAGATTAATTAAATATGATCACAACCAATAATTGTCAATTATATATCTTTTTATTTATATAGGAAAGCATTTAAACTCTTTTTATAAAATAAAAAAGAAGAAGAAGCATTTCTTTTAAGGTAGAACCTTTATTTAATTTGACTTAATTATTCAGATGTCTCCCAAAAAAACCCTCATACACGCCAAAGAACGCGCCCCCAATTTTCCCCCCAACACCCACCCTCAACCTCAAAGAAACCCTCAACAATTTTCTTCCTGCTTCTCCTCTATTTACAACCGATCAAATCTTAATCCCTGCTGCAAGGATTATGCCCGAATCCTCCAAACCATCCACAAACCCACCAAACCAAAAACAAGATGACTTGCTCCTTCAAACAGACCCAATGGCGAGGTTTCTTTTGAACCCTTCTTCCAATAGATGATCTTAAACTCTTTTGAATCCAATTTCGAGAGCAATTTCAGAGCCCACATGCCAAATCTCTATCAAAACCTCTACCAATTTCGGAAAATTCACAGAAAGGGGCGAATTAGGTGTTGTCCGAAGAAGATATCGTTGAAGTATTATCATATCACTCGGAGCTTCATTGGCCTGTTGATGATCTACTTTTGGGTGGTGGCGGCGCTTGCAAGTCTGGGGTGTTCGACGTCCCCAAAGGTTTTGGCTTTTCGGTGTTCGCCTGTTGTCTTCCATGTTCCCTCTCGGGACCTTCATCGCCTTCTTCGTTGGGTGATGGTTCAACCTCTCCACTGGTATGCGTTTCCCTTACCTTCCCTCCATCGGTACTTGTTTACTTGTGTTCATTTACCTAATTTGACACCTACTGGGAAGCCTAATGGCGACACCCACTCAACCAATACTCCTAAGGGAGTCACCCAACTCAACTCTACCCCCCTTGGACATTTTTGTTCGAACCTCATAATTGGACCCTATTACTCCAAAATTATCTTCAATAGATTTGTGATATACCCTTATCTGATGGTAAATCTAGACTCTAATGACAATGCTCCATCTCCGCTTTGTATAACTAAGAAAGCACACATTAATTTTGTGTCTTCTACCATTGACTATTCTCCTCTGTTGCTGTATTATTTTTCTGGCTTCTTTGGAGTTAAAATCGTATGGGTCTCAATTGTTAAATTACCTACTTTGCAAAATCTCCGGCTCTCTATTCTGTATACCTTTCAAAGAATGCATAACCAGAGTCACTTACTCGGTGCTAGTAAACAATGAACCCACTGAAATCTTCTTTCCCGAGAGGGGAATACGCCAAGGATGCCCGCTTTCACCATATCTATTCTTAAAAATTTCGGAAATTCTGGCCCGTGGGTTACAACATGAATCGGAAAAACCACAAAGCCACCTTGGAGTCAAACTGACGCAAGGGGGAACAAAAATTCCTTTCTTAGCCTTCGCGGATGATATTGTCATCTTTGCATCTGCAACCAAAACCGGTTGCGACCAAATTAACAAAATTCTGACAGAATACTCAGCTATTTCAGGACAAAAGGTAAATAGGCACAAATCCCAATTCCAAACATCCAAAAACGTCACAACCACCCAGAAAAATATAATGAGAAACGAGCTACAAATAGCGCACACCCCTAAGATGGGTACCTATTTGGGCTGCCCCCTAATAGAAGGAAGAATGACAAAGGAAGAATTCACAGAACTTCTAACAAACACTAAATCACAACTTCACAGATTGAAGGCTAATTGCCTCTCACAAGCTAGCCGTTGCTCTCTAATCAAAACAACGCTCGCAGCCAAACCTTTACACATAATGCAATGCTTTATGCTACCAAAATCAGTCCATACGGAACTTGATAAGATCAACCGGAACTTCCTCTGGAACAAAGGACCCAACCATAAGCCCCTCATTGGTTGGTATGAGGTTTGCAAAACCAAGTAAAATGGAGGGCTGGGGTTGCGTAGCTCGGAGGATATGAATACAGCTCTTCAGATGAAATTATTCTGGAAACTATTAGCGGAACCAACTAGCCCATGGGTCAAACTAATTAAAGAAAAATATCTTAAAAACCAAAACATACTCACATATCAGAAGCAGTGTACCTCTTCCTGGCAATGGACCCAGTTAATAAAACTAATCCCGTTGTTTAAACGCACAAGGCCTTAGTTGGTCTATTGGAGACGGCGCCTCTATCAGGTTTTGGCAAGACCAGTGGTTAGGCCAAACACCTATAAATTCATCTATCTTAGGAACTCAACATATAGATGATACAATCAACATAAAACATTTTCTCAAAAACAACAAAACATGGAATCAAGATAAACTACACGCAGAGTTACAAAACATAATTCCAAACAACCTAATTGAAACTATCAAGACAATACCAATACCACAACACATTCAAGTTGACAGACTTTATTGGAAATGGAGTAAAAATGGTTGGTTCAGCACTAAGTCGGCTATTGATATGATATACAACCACAAGAAACATGAAACATCAGACGTAAATTGGGTTTGGGGACTAGATATTCCCCCGAAAATAAAATCTTTCCTATGGAAAATCCTTAAGAACGGAGTGCCCACTTCTATCAGACTAGCTTCTCGACACCTTGGGATTCCGACAAACTGCCCCCACTGCGACTCTTGCTATGAAGACCTAAACCATTTATTATGGAACTGTAATGTTACGAGGGAGACCCTAATTCCAAATAACCCGGGAACATTTCGGAAAATGAATGGTTGTTTCAGCAAAGACGAGCACTTGAACAACACGCTATGGGAAATAAAAAATACAATTGGAACAAAATGCTTTGAAGATCTCGCCTTTGCTTGGTGGGGTATCTGGTACTTCATAAACAAAACACTCTTTGAAAACATAAACCTGGACATAAGACGCATATTATCCTTTATAAAGGAACAAATATATGTCTGGAAGACATCGAATTTGAACTGCCCAGACTACTGTAAAAACAACAAAATTACACCCACAAATGTTGACAAACAAAGATCTATATCAAAGAGAAAGAGAACCAAATAGGAACCTCCACCAATTGGAACTCATAAGCTAAATTTTGATGGTTCGTTCTCCGCGGATGGTTTGGGCTCTTTTGGATTCATCATTCGTGATTCTGTAGGATCCCCGATTTTCTCTGGTAATGGACCATCACCAATCAGCTTTGTCTGTGGCTGTGAAAGTTTGGGTCTCTGGATGGGACTTCGGGCGGCGATAGAACTGAAAATAACAAATCTTATTATTGAAGGAGACAACTTAAAAATAATAAAAAGTATGAAAGGTATGGGGAAGCGTACTGGAGACTCTGAAATGATTGTCTCGGACAGTCTAGTCTCGCTGGGCATTTTTGGTTTTGTTGAGATTCGTCATGTCTTCTATGAGGCAAATTTGGTAGCTGATCGCTTGTCCCGTATCACTCCTGCCTTCAACGGTATCTGGACTCCTGATGACTCTCTGTTGCATAGTCTCATCCGCAAGGATGCTCTTGGCTGATAGAGCTCAGCTCTATGGTCAAATTTTTTCCGTTTCAAAAAAAAAAAAAAGGTAGAACCTTTATTTGTGTATTGTGTTCCTTATTCATAGGGGTGGGCACAAATCCCGCAAATCCCGTCCCGTCCCGCATCCCGTTCCGATCCCGGTGGGATTTAGATTTTTTTTTTTTAATCTCGTCCCTCAAAAATTACGCGGGACGGATAGTTCGAATCCCGCAAATCCCGTCTCGTCCCGCATATATATATATATAAAATTATATATATTATTAAAATTAATAAAAACAAATATATAAGAATATATTTATATTATATCTTAACAATTATTTAAACCCAAAATTAAAAATTAAAAATTAAAAATAAAAATATACTACGTATAAGAAACCAGAGTGCTACTGTAAGTTCTTTCCTTGATCAAAAAAAAAAAAGTAGAGTGCTACTGTATTTCTCTCATTACTTTCAATTTGTAATGGCCTATCTTTGCAATGAGATTTCATATTTGTAATGCTTTATTTTGTGTGAGGTTACCTATAGTGTTTTTTTTAATGAAATTATTATGCAATTTGCACATAGTTTGTAACTTTTTACTAGTTATTTTAGGATTGTATTTTAATCTTTTTTTTATGAGGAACTAATCCCGTCCCGTCCCGTCCCGTCCCGTCCCGAGAGGGATAAGAACCGGCGGGATTTGAAAAAAAAATATTCAATCTCGTCCCGCAAAAAAATACGTGGGACGGGACGCGGGATTACCCTAATCTCGTCCCATCCCATGCCCACCCCTACTTATTCATATACTGTATTATTCAGTTGGCCAACGACCTATCATCCCACATAGAGAAAAATGTTTTACAAAAGGACATATTTTGGTGTTGAAGGGTAATTTTTGAACTTGTATTATATATCGATTTTAGATCGATGAATCTAGGATGATTTGCATGAATATACCAATTCATGGCCAACTTTGCAAAAATGACCAAGAGGCTGAAACTTTGCAAGGGCATGACAAAAGGTAATTTTTGCAAAAAAAATTGGCCACCTTCCCAACAGGTTGAAAGTAACTTAGGGGAGAGAGAGAAGGAGAGAGGGAGACCCCTTTAATTGTTTTAAACTAATTTTTTGCCATTTTTATTTGTTAAAAATAAAAAATAAATTTATTTTTGAACTTAATATAATTTTATCTTTCTATAGACACCCACATTATATATGTTTATGGAAAAAATATTTCGAAGTAAATTTAGGTCTAAATCGTATCTTGATCTCAATTTGGAGTATGGCATGGATAACCATTTGGATGGCAAAGACAACAATTCAGTTGGCACAGAAACTTACACAACTGGCAAGATAAAACATAAAACCTAGGCAGAACCGACAATCGTTGCTCCGGAGATGAAAGGTCAAGCTGTCGACGTGGACATGGAGGAGGGGACAATGCTCATAGAGGAGTAAGATAATGGAGACAAGCGAGTACCCGTCTCGGGGAGAGTTCCTTCGTCGGAAGCATCGGAGGACATAAGCAAGCGTGGCGTTGCAATGTGAAGAAGTCCTCAAAGCTTGTTATAAAGTAAAAAGAAATACTAACTAGATGCTGAAACACAAAAAAAAATCTATACAACCCTATAATACATGATTTCACTTGGCCTAAAAAAAAAGTTACGATTTACACTCACTAGCCAGTAACTACTGTCGCCTAGCCACTGACTACGATCTCTTAGCCAATATAAGACTAACCCCTGTCGGATCTCGTCTACCTCAGGAACTTTCCACCTCAAGGATAGCTAGGATAAACGACATTCTTTGAGTTGCTGAAGGTTGGTTTTGCTATTATGCATATATGTACATCAATTACAGTATGTGGTTGTCCGTTTTGGTTGCCTGAGATGCGAACCCCGAATATATGCGATTTACCCTTACTAGCTAGTAACTACTGTTATCTAGCCAATAAAACCGATGTCTCAGCCAATGGAAGACTAAGTCCTATCAGATATTATTAATCTCATAAACTACCCAAAACATTTACATAAACTGGAATGAGTTAATGTTCAAACAAAGATGCAATTAGAAGAAGATGAAAGAGTGCACATTCACATAACAAGCAACCTAAATACTCAAACACAACAGCCTCCTCTTCTTTCTCCATTCACGGCTTCACCAAATCCCAAATCCCTCTTTTTGACTGAAACCACAAAAAAAGAACAGAAAAGATTAAAACCCTAGAAAAAAATTACACAACGGATGTTTTCGGAATTTCAATCGTCTTTCCTCCCCGATTTCCGAGTTCTTGCCCATCATCAATCCCTCCACATAAAATCAGCTTCAGATCTGGTCTCAATTTGGCCCCAAATTCCTCACCAAAACCATCAATTTCTCGCCGCCACGCCTCCACCGCCCGGAGAACCGCCATGGACGCCTCCCCGATGAACCACCTCCTAGACGGCACGCTTCACATCATCTTTGTCAACCTCCCCCTACGGTAAATCGGTGTGTGCCGATCTGTTTGCAGATCCCTCCACTAAACCCGAACATTCGCCGCCTTCCTCATCCTTGTCGTCGCGTCCCAGCCTCCCCTCTCCATCCTCGCCCTACGCTCTCCCCACCAGCAACACCACCAACGCGTCGCCTCCCCCGCTTCTTCTTCGCTGCACGCCTTCGATTCGAGCTCCGACACGTGGCTCATATTTGACCTCACCTTCTCCTTCGCTGCGATTCATTGTACTCCCCCCGTCTGCAGATTCAATGAACTCCCTCTCCTTTCCTAATCCCTTAAATCCCGCTCAAAGATTGCCAAAATTTCAAAAGCCCACCCAAATTCATTAACCCATAATACAAGGTCAATGTGACCTGTTAGTTTTGCAAATAAATTTTACTTTTTGACATTTACCACAATTTCTATGGGGTGGGGGGGGGAGGGATCATTTACTCTTTTATTAGTTTAATTATTTTAGTCTTTTTTAGAATTAATTTTTTAGGCTCAATAATTGTTTAGTAGTGAATCTTTCCCAATTAGGTTTCTTATCCTATGTCCAATAGCATAGGATAGAAAGAGTGTTATGTTAATTAAAAAGTTAATGAATTAATTTGGATTATACGTAGTACTAGATTAATTAGTTGATTTGGTCAATTTTTAAATATATATATATATTAAAAAATTTAGTCATTGTTTTAGATTTTTCTTTTTTCAATAATAGATTAGACAAACTGTTAATTAAGAAGTTCTAGTATATATTGTATAATTATGACAGCAGCATTAGATTGATGAGTAAATGATACTCAATATAACAAAATATTTCACCCTTTGTGAGAATATCACCTCCTATAGAAAATTTGGTAAATGTCAAAAAGTCAAATTTATTTACAAAACTAACAGGTCACCTTGACCTTGTATTATGGGTTAATAAATTTGGGCGGGCTTTTGAAATTTTGGCAATCTTTGGGCGGGATTTAAGGGATTAGGAAAGGAGAAAGAGTTCATTGAATCTGCAGATGGGGGGAGTACAATGAATCGCAGCGAAGGAGAAGGTGAGGTCAAATATGAGCCACGCGTCGGAGCTCGAATCGAAGGCGTGCAGCGAAGAAGAAGCGGGGGAGGCGACGCGTTGGTGGTGTTGCTGGTGGGGAGGGAGGAGGGCGAGGATGGAGAGGGGAGGCTGGGAGGCGACGACAAGGTGGAGGAAGGCGGCGGATGTTCGGGCTTGGTGGAGGGATCTGCAAACGGATCGACACACACCGATTTATCGCAGGGGGAGGTTGACGAAGATGATGTGAAGCGTGCCGTCTGGGAGGTGGTTCATCGGGGAAGCGTACATGGCGGTTCTCCGGGCGGTGGAGGCGCGACGGCGAGAAATTGATGGTTTTGGTGAGGAATTTGGGGCCAAATTGAGAATAGATCTGAAGCTGATTTTATGTGGAGGGATTGATGATGGGCAAGAACTCGGAAATCGGGGAGGAAAGACGATTGAAATTCCGAAAACATCCGTTGTGGAATTTTTTTTCTAGGGTTTTAACCTTTTATGTTCTTTTATTGTGGTTTCAGTCAAAAAGAGGGATTTTGGATTCGGTGAAGCCGTGAATGGAGAAAGAAGAGGAGGTTGTTGTGTTGGGAGTATTTAGGTTGCTTGTTATGTGAATGTGCACTCTTTCATCTTCTTCTAATTGCATCTTTGTTTGAACATTAACTCATTTCCAGTTTATGTAAATGTTTTGGGTAGTTTCTGAGGTTAATAATATCTGATAGGACTTTGTCTTCCATTGGCTGAGAGATCGATTTTATTGGCTAGACAACAGTAGTTACTGGCTAGTAAGCGTAAATCGCATATATTCGGGGTTCGCATCTCAGGCAACCAAAACCGACAACCACATATTGTAATTGATGTACATAAATGCATAATAACAAAAACCAACCTTCAGCAACTCACTACAAAAAAAAATTAAATTAGCCTCGGAAAAATGTCGTGGCAAAAGGCCTTTTTGGGGTGGCAAAAGGCTTCTAGCTTCGGCTCTGCGACGGCAAATAGGGGGTGGCGAACCGGGCGGTGGCAAAATTTGGTAGCTTCGGCTACTAGCCGTGGCAAGGATATTAGCCACGGCAAAAGCGACGGCTAGCGACCCCTGCTGAAAATGACAACCACTCTGCCACGGCAAGCTGCCGTAGCTAGAAAGTGGGTGGAAAATAAAAAAAACCCTGCTTTTTAGCCCGGATTTTTCAGACCCGGGCTAAAAAGTCCAATATTTTTTTTAAAATAAAATAATACACAATTTACATATTTCGATAAAAAAATATCAAAATTTTATTAACTACACAAAATTTACACATATAATCAAATGTCAAAAAACTACAAAATCTGGCTATAAAGTGCATTTATAAAAGAAAAGAAAAAAGTGACTTTACAACACGGCAGGCTGGCCTGGGCTATGAAGTGCCTCCTCCTTGCAGTCCAGAATACATGTCTGCTCATCTAGAAAGGGTCACGGGATAATAGTTGTTGTAAACCTGCAATATAATAAGTTCAATTAACAATAGCATTGCAAAGGAGAGGAACAAGGAACTAAAACAGCAACCATGACATGTGATTCACAAATAGAAAAAGCGCTCTACCCGGGTCTTCATATTCCTTCTCTGGTTTGAAACTCCTTGCCCCATCTAGAAAAGAAAAACACAAAACAGTTTACTATAGGAGCTCAGCTATGTATCATCACAAGTTTTACAAAACATCAGACGCAGGAGCAGCTGCAGGTTTAGATGGGAAAGTGAACAAAAGGAGTTGAATCAATAAAGCAGGAATTTAATTGAGAATTTGATACTAGGCAGTCAAATTAATGTGTTGAAATAATTTCCATCTGAAAAAAAATCCAATAAAAATACTACAAAGTTCCCTTTTTTTTACTGTAAGGCAGCACTGGTATTGCAGAAACAAAATAATAACTCTTTTCTAAAATATCCTCCTCTTTCACAAAGGCTCTCAAGTTCAATAGCATGAAGCGTATCGACAATAATGAGCATGACACAAAAGAGTTGCATGTAATAATATAGAAAAAAGTTTTATCACTAAGAAGAGAACTCACATTTCCTCTCAAACATAGGCTCCCCCCTGCCAAGCTATCAAAAACGGGGAAAGGAAAAAATAAAAAAAACCCCATCAAATTGAGGTGATAAAGCAGAGAGAACATCTAACATTGATAAATGTGTTCAAGTTGAATTTTGCAAAACTATGTAGTAAATGCATAAGATTATCCTCCACAAAATCATACAAGTGTAGCCTGGAATATTAACATTAACGAGTTCACATTGTTAGGGCATCAATAGATCAAAATACCCAGTTCACATCTTCTTCTAGGACCCTTTCATCATGTATTAATATATCAGAATTAATAAAAGAGAATAGATGTACCTTAATCATAACAGGAAAGCCAATTTCATGAGCCAACCTCACAGCTTCTTCGGTGCTCTATATCAGAATTAAGAAAGAAAATTGGTTTTCTTAAGTTGATAAAAGTTTCCTTATAATAAATTCACAAGAAAAAATGTAACCCGGTACAGTTAAATAGGCTAATGCAATTTAAAAAGACATGAGAAGGGACAGTAAAAGGAATTACCACTGCCAAATCCGGAGCTTAAGACCTCCTGCAAGTATGAGAAATTTGGGTCTACAACAACAGGTAACCTTTTAAAGCGTCTGAAATAAAAAAGAACCAAGTTCACTGCTTCTAGGATGTCTACTAAATGGCAACCTATGTCTCTTGAGACCAGTTATCCCTCAACTTCTCGAGCAATCACATCTAACTCACTCAACCAATGAGATAGCTTTCTGCCAGTAACAAATCATGTACATTAAGAAAATTTATTATAGATTTATAACTCAATATGTAAAAAAAATGAAAAGGAAAATAGCTAGCATCAAATCATCAGATGAGAAAACTTACCAAGCACATAAATCCTTCAATAAGATCAAATGCTCTTCCACTAGAAGTTGTTTGGAACCCTACCAAAAACCACAAAAACGATAATCAACAACATGATATGAAATCCAGGATTAATAAAAAAAATGAAGTCTAGAATTAGAAACCAAGAAAAAATTGAAGGAAGAGACTTATCAATTTGATATCAATAAAATAACAAAGCTTCCTTGTGGCCTAGGATGTACCGCTTGCAAGCTCCTATTCCCTTGCACATAAGCAGCAATTCCAAACCCCAGAAGAAAGGATTTTCATCAAGTAAGAGATCTTACATTGCAGGTTTAGGTATAAAAAACAGAAGTTCAAATAAGGGCTTAGCCATTGTAAAATTGGTACATGAGCTGCTGGATATCCTAACACTAGACAAGAACGACTTACTGGCAGAATAAAGTCATTGAACCTACAGATTAATTACCCTAACAAAATCATCAAATTAGTATCTTTCCACCAATAACTTGGTGGAAAATTCCTAAGGCCATATGAGTATCTAACAAATTAAAGAGCATGCAAGGTCTGATAACCTTTGTTTTCTCAACAAAAAGAATAATTGAACAGGGTATAAATTTGTCAAATGCCAAGTAACCTCCTAAATCCTGTTAAGAATTGCTATGCTAGATTCATACTAGATAACCATAAAGTTGACAAATAACCTCCTAAATCCAACTCTCACTATGGGAACTTGGAAGTCTAAAATGGTGAGAACAGAAAACAATTATACCTGAGAAGTTCTTCTCAAAATAGTTGCTTGCAAGCATTGAAGCACTCGCTGCTTTTCGGCATCAGAGCTAATGGGAGTCTCATCTTTGTGCCTCATGTAGAATTCCTAAAAATTTATGACAGAACAAGTGTTAAAACAAACTGTATTTTTGTAGATCAACATTGCGCCAAAACATTTGATACTGAAAGAACACAAGGTGTAAAAGCTATTTACCAGATATAATGTATAAAGGTAGACAACCTCCATAAAAAAAAGTATACTAAGTTGTCAAGACAATTCTTATTCTTAATAAAAATTAAGCACTACAAGAAAGTAGTCTTGGAAGTAAAAACTTTACAAGAAAGATAGAAAGAAAAAATTAGATAAGAGACAAGGCATTACTCAATTTTTGTGGCTTCCTTAATGAAATCAACTTCTTCCAGCATTGACTCTCTTATTTCTTTCACGATTCCAACCTAAAAGAAGAATGAAAATTATGAACTTGAACTTCAGAACTGCAAAACTAGGATTTTGTATAAATGTATTATTTTTCTATTTGAGTTTGATAGGTTAGATGGAGTTGTTTGCTACTTCTAAGTTAGTGCATCCTGCAATCCACGTATAATAAGTAGAAGGGGTGATTCTTCACATTTTTTGGGCCTACAGACCTCTTGAACCAAACCCTAACCAAACAGTAATTTTTCCCCAAATCAAACCCTACTCAAATCGTGCTCAGATCTCTTGAATCAAAATGAAAGGAGTTTGAAAAGATTACCTGAAAATAGAGATGCCAGAGAAACAAGGAAGATGTCGATCAACACATAGGCAGAGTTACCAGTGACGTGGGGCTTCAGCGCACAAACGAAGGTGGATGAGAGAGATGTCGCTGATGATGAGATGTCGAAGAGAGTGAGGTTATTTTCAAGCGCAGGGCGGTGGTGGTGGTGAGGCGGTGGTGAGTGAGATAAGGGCGCTTCAAGCTTTCAAGTCTAAGTTTTAGAGGTGTGTGAACGAGAGAAGGCGGTGAGGCGGTGGTGGTGAGTGAGGCTAGGGTTTTCAGATCTGAAAGTAGAGGAGGAGAGGGACGAATAACGGAGGGTGGTGGCCGGTGGGTTAGGGTTTTCATATATGGAGTCAGGGAGAATTGGTTGGCTTCAAATTCGGAGACAATCCAAGAGGAGGAGAGGGTCGGGCGTCGGCCTTCATCTTCACATCGAACTCCGGTTGACGGGGATCGAAGCTCCTGCCGGCGCCGGGAAGAAAGAGGAGAAGAAGGGGGACGCGGGAGGAGTGAAGGCGAGGAAGGGTTTCAATTTTCTAGATCTGAAAGCGTAGTGAGCGAGGAGGCATGTAAACGGGTTAGGTTTTTTTTTTAAATAAAAATAAAAATAAAATAATACGTTTTAGCCACGGGAACTCTACTGTCGTTGCAAGTAGGGGTGGCAAAACCGACCCAATAGCCACGGCAATTTTGCCAAAGCTACCATCAGTGGCTAATGTCTTTGTTTTTCTGGATTGGAGGCTTTCCGTGGCTAATGCCGTGGCAAAAGGGTATCAAATGCCACGCTAAGCCTCTGCCGAAGCTAGATAGTGTGGCGAATTTAATTTTTTTTTGTAGTGACTCAAAGAATGTCGTTTATCCTAGCTATCCTTGAGGTGGGAAGTTCCTGAGGTAGACGAGATCCGACAGGGGTTAGTCTTATATTGGCTAAGAGATCGTAGTCAGTGGCTAGGCGACAGTAGTTACTAGCTAGTGAGTGTAAATCGTAACTTTTTCTTTTTTTTAGGTCAAGTGAAATCATGTATTATAGGGTTGTATGGATTTTTTTTGTGTTTCAGCACCTAGTTAGTATTTCTTTTTACTTTATAACAAGCTTTGAGGACTTCTTCACATTGCCACGCCACCCTTGCTTATGTCATCCGATGCTTCCGGCGAAGGAACTCTCCCCGAGACGGGTACCCGCTTGTCTCCATTATCTTACTCTTCTATGAGCATTGTCCACTCCTTCATGTCCACGTCGACAGCTTGACCTTTCATCTCCGGAGCAACGATTGTCGGTTCTGCCCAGGTTTTATGTTTTATCTTGCCAGTTGTGTAAATTTCTGTGCCAGCTGAATTGTTGTCTTTGCCATCCAAATGGTTATCCATGCCATACTCCAAATTGAGATCAAGATACGATTTAGACCTAACTTTACTTCGAAATATTTTTTTTCATAAACATATATAAAGTGTGTGTCTATAGAAAGATAAAATTAAATTAAGTTCAAAAATAAATTTATTTTTTATTTTTAACAAATAAAAATGGCCAAAAATTAGTTTAAAACAATTAAAGGGGTCTCCCTCTCTCCTTCTCTCTCCCCCCTAGGTTACATTCAACCTGTTGGGAAGGTGGCCAAATTTTTTGCAAAAATGACATTTTGTCACGCCTTTGCAAATTTTCAGCCCCTTGGTCATTTTTGCCAAGTTGGCCATGAATTGGTATATTCATGCAAATCATCCCTAATAAAAATCATTCCTAATTATAATTCTTATCCTATGTCTGAAGGGCATAAGATAGAAAATCCGTTAACTAAACGCATGCACGAACATCAATTCGTAAAATATATGAGGATTAATGTGAATAACTATATTGAAGTATGAAAACTACATGAAATCTTGTTTTTTTTGTCATGTAGTTTTTTTTGAAAACTACATGAAATCTTGTTATTAATTAGTTAATTAATTATAATTATGACCTCCTAGCTTTTAGTTTGAATTAGTGTGAAAATGCAAGTGTGCATGTCCCACTACCAGTCTACCACAAGGTCCACAATGCAAATTTGGGAATTCCCAATTATATATCCTTCATGTGGCCATCTTTGTAATTAAATCCCTGCAAGGTACAATGAATTAGGATCGATTGGAGCTAGCTAGTCTTCCAAGCACTCAATCACAGCCAAATCTCAGGTATATAACAATACGTACTCCCTCCATCGAATAATATATGTGTTTTTAAAGGTAAATTTTTATCCAACTTTTATATTTTTTAGGTAGTATGTTGTAATGATTTGTATTGGTTTGTGTGTTGTTGACCTTTTAAAATAATTTAACTAGTTAAAATGTGTAGTGAGTGTAAAAAATAATAAAATTTATGAAAAAGTTAGTGCAAAGATGATGTTTTTTTTAAAAGTAAAGTGTTTTATTAAAACTTGTGTAAAATACTAAAAGACCATGTATTTTAGAACGGAGGGACTATAATAGGGAGATTTACAGAAAATCACCCATTAAATATGGGTATTTTCACTTAACTACCCCTTAAATTCAAAATTACAGAAAACTACCATTGAAATGATTTTTACTTACAACTCACCACCCCTTCATCTATTTTGCTTAATTTATCATTACATATATTAAATTTTAATATTTTTAAACTTAAATTCGATTATAAATATATTTAAAATTTTAATTTAAGTGCTCGATTATATTTTAGGGATAATTTTATTTATTTTTAATAAACAATAATAAATATAGCCTACAATTATTATCTTAATAATTATATTTAAGTTATATGATTAATTGATAACCTAATTTTTTAAAATTTAGGTAAATTTAAGGAAAAAAGTTACATATAACAAATAAAATGGATCAAACTCATATTTTAAGTTGAAAATTATTAACTATTCATTATTATTTTTTAAAAATAAATAAAACGATCACTAAAATATAATCGAGCTCTTAAATTAAAATTTTGAATATATTTATAATCAAACTCGTATTTCCATTTTTTATGCTTATTAAAAAGAAACTACTAATCATATAAATCGTCTAAAACTTTTAGAAGAAATTTGGCTAAATATCCATTTTGCCAACCCCTTTTTGCAAAATGTCCACTTAATATCAGTTTTTGCTAAATGTCCTAAAATAATTTGAAAACCCCGTTTTGCCCTTACCCTTACTTACGTCTGTTTATGTGTAGCGGCCGCCTCCCTTTCTTCTAGGTTTCATGAGTTTCGACCCGCATCTTCGACGACCCCACAGATCCGAGGGAAGGAGGCAAAGCTCGAGGTGCGCCTTCCATGGTTGCTGCTGGATTCGATAGGAGGAGGGGAGGAGATTGAGGAAGAGCAAGGATCGAACAGAGGCGGCGCCGGGCTTCACAAATCTGAGAGGGAGGGAGATGTGCTGCTGCATTCGGCGGAAGGAGGGAGAGATCTGATGATACGCATCATCAGATCCCATATCCGGAGCTTTCCGATTCCATATCCGAACGGAGAGGGTGAGATCTGATGATACGCATCATCAGATCGGGCATCGGGCTTCACAGAAATGATGCGTCTCCTCTCCATCCGCCATTGGAGGCCAAACTCAGACCTTTCCGATGCCATATCTTGAGCTTCGTCGATGGAGGCGCGCCGAAGTGCCCGATCTGCCTCGAACCCTAAGACGTCGTTGCTGTCACCCCTTGTTGTTGGCCTACAGCCACTTCGCGCTGCGAGGAGTGGATTTGTTCGATCTGCCTCGTCCTTCCAAGTGAGCTTTTGAATTCCTGTCAGTTGTCACCACTGATTTGGATCTTGCAGTGAGGTTTAATTCAACATTATAGACTGTAACCACTGATTTGTTCAATTTACATCAGAAAATATAACAATTTGGGATTTATTATAGTTTGATTTGTCGCTACCTTGTCATCTTTGTGCTTCCTTTTTGTTGATTTGTTGGACGTTTGAATCATTGAAATCATAATATTTTCCGTGTTTTAGGCAATTGATGGACTATGTACGTATATCGATGTTGTTATAGTTCGTTTGTTTGTGTCTGTGCAACGTCGTGTGTGGTGCTGTCTTCACTCACAGCGGTTGCTGTTCGAGTTTTGCTGCTGTCATGGTGCTACTATCGTTCGAGTTTTATTGTTCGACTTTTGCTGCTGCTGTCATCGATGGCTAATTGCACTTCGTTCTGCTGTCATTGTTATTCAGTAGAGGATTTGTTTTTGGTGTGGGCTGGGCTCTCGTTACACGCTTGGGTACAGGCCCATTTTGTGAAGCTTTGTCTCTTTTGGAACCGAGATAGTTGGAGATTGGAGGGTTTGTATGTTTAGGCGGACTGATTTACTTAAAGATTTACTTGAAGATATCTAGTTTTCTATGTTTTTAGTTTTTTATGTTGTTGACACCGCTATTAACACATGTAATTTTATCAAGTTCTTCGATTGAATGCTTGATTACACTATTTTTCGTAGAGATTGTGTTTGATTACAGTATATTTTCATGAAATTATATGTTATTTTTTATTTATTTTGGTCATATTGTATTTGATTACACTAATTTTTTTTTTATTTTTCATGAAACTACATGTGTCACCAAGAGTGTCACCTCTAATAAGGGTGGTGACATTAGTGGTGACAGTGATAATGGTGGTGACAGTGATTCCGTAAAAAAAACTCGAAAAACAAATATGTCACTAAAAAAAGTTGCTACTATATGTGTCACCACCGACAGTGTCACTACAATCATCTCATAAAAAAACAAAGGTGTCACCACAGTGATAAGGGTTGTAGTGATAAGGATGGTGATAGTGGTGACAACGATATGTGTGGTGGTGACAGCGATATGGGTGGTGGTGACAGTGATAGGGGTGACGGTGACAACGATAGGAGTGGTGACAGCGATAGGGCAGTGACATCGATAGGGGTGGTGACAGCTATAAGGGTGGTGGTGACAGCGATAGGGCGGTGACATCGATAGAAGTGGCATGTCGACAACAATAAGGGTGGTGACATCGATATGAGTGGTGGTGACAGCAATAGGAGTGGTGACAACGATAGGGCGGTGACAGCGATAGAGGTGGTGACAACAATATGGGTGGTGGTGACAGTGATATGAGTGGTGGTGACAGCGATAGGAGTGGTGACAACAATAGGGCGGTGACATTAATAGAGGTGGTGACAGCAATAAGGGTGATGACAACGATATAGGTGGTGGTGACAGTGATAAGAGTGGTGGTGACAGCGATAGGAGTGGTGATGACAGTGATAGGGGTGGTGACAGTGATAAGGGTGGTGGTGACACCGATAGAGGTGGTGAAAGTGATAGGGGTGGTGGTGACAGCGATAGGAGTGGTGGTGACAGAGATAGAAGTGCTGAGAGCAATAGAGGTGGTGGTGACAGTGATTGGGGTGGTGGTGACAACGATAGGAGTGGTGGTGACAGTGATAGAAGTGGTGACAACGATAGGGCGGTGACAGGGATAGAGGTGGTGACAACAATAAGGGTGGTGACAACAATATGGGTGGTGGTGACAGTGATAGAGGTGGTAGTGACAGTGATAGAGGTGGTGGTGACAGCGATAGGAGTGGTGGTGACAGCGATATGAGTGGTGACAGCGATAGGGAAGTGACAACGATAGAGGTGGTGACATCAATAAGGGTGGTGATAGTGATAGGGGTGGTGGTGACATCGATAAGGGGTGGTGACAACGATAGGAGTGGTGATGACAGCGATAAGAGTGGTGGTGACAGCGATAGGAGTGGTGACAGCGATAGGGCGGTGACAACGATAGAGGTGGTGACCGCAATAAGGGTGGTGACAGCGATATGGGCGGTGGTGACGACGATATGGGTTGTGGTGACAGCGATAGGGCGGTGACACTAATCTCGTAAAAAAAAAAAAAATTGTCACCAAAAAATTTGTTTATCATCATACATGTGTCACCAAAGCCATTGACCGGTGTCACCACTTATAAAGGCGGTGACACTAATTTCGTAAAAAAAAATTCGAAAAAAAAAACGTGTCACCAAATTTTTTTTTGTGTCACCAAATTTGTGTCACCAATTCATTGACTTTGACCGGTCAATGGTCGGAAGGAAGGAAGGGCATGGGAAGGAGGGGCAAAAATGTAATATTATGACATTTTGCAAAAGGAGAAATAAAAGTAGACATTTTGCAAAAGGCCTTATGGAAAATGGACACTTAGCAAAAAAATCCAAACATTGTTAAAATATAGAATTGTTGTGTGTGCGTGCGTGCGTGCGTGTCCTTGAGCCTATACAATACGTACATATACCGGCCATTATAAGTATTGGAGTGTTGAGTCCACCTAAAACGTCCCTTAAAAGTTTATTATACTTGAAATCATAGTAAGTACTCACTAAGTATCACCATGATTTCCAAATGGGTCAAAACTCAAAAGTTCCCATTAGTTTTTAAAAAATAATACCACCTTAGCAGTATGTCCAATAACTTTCCTAAAAAAATCTCCAAAATAGAGAATTCGAACTCAGCCTAAAATTTGAGATGTCGTTAAGTCGGAGTTGGAAGACTATTCGTTTTTTTTTTTTTTTACAATAGGCAAACAGTCGGAGCTATTTAAAAAGAATGTAAACGCGCTCCGGGATCATCCTGACGGATGATGGTACAAAGTTCCCTATTAAAAGGGATTGTAGATCTATCACTAATGATACCCCTAGTGGCTATATAATCTGCAACTTTGTTCGCTTCTCTGTAGATGTGATTGAATTCAACCTTTTCGAAGTCTGCTTCCATGATCTTGATTTCTTCTGTCTGGCGCATAATCTCCCATCTGCTGTCTTTTCCTTTTGAGAGAAATCTCATCAGCTCTTGGTTGTCTCCTTCTACAACAATCTTGTTCAAGCCTAATCTTCGAGCTGTCTTCATCCCTATTAGAACTGTTGCTGCTTCAGTTTGAATAATTGTACCTTGATCTACTTCCTTGTAGAAGATCTCAGTAACATGGCCGCTAGAATCACGAATGATTCTGCCCACTTGACTAATACCGGTGGGTTTTGGAAGACTATTCGTTGTCCACCGATTATTTGGATGGATTGAGTGAATATTCGGATAGATCACATCTCAATCACCAAATTCAACATAAATAAAATTAAAAAATCAATTAAAACAAAAAATTATTATTAAACCCACCACAACAGAAACATAAAAAAAAAAAAGGCAAACTTATGCACCTAGTTGGCAAAATTCAGCTACAATTAAAAAAATAAATAAATAACAATTACTAGTAAGAAGTGAGTAGTAAGAGTAGTAAGGTATAGGTCAAAGTAAATAAGATTATCTACATTATTGTAAGCAAATAAGATATTGACGTAATAACTATATTCACCAAATGCGCCCAATCGCTTTAACTCATCTACTGTATCCCTGCCGACGAGGATTTCATGTACGACGCAGAGCTCAAAGTTCTCGTCCAGAAAGATGCGCTAGATTGGGGTTAGATCATTCGGGGTCTGCTTCTCCTAATATATTTCCTTGTATTAAAAAAATCAAAAGAATAGATGCAAGACTTGAAAATAAATAAATAAAACACAACTACGAAATCAAAACATTCAAAGAAACTACCAATGAGATATTTAGCAAAATAGACAACAAAACTAGCAACAACATAGTGATCCATATAGAGGAGCAGAACTAAACCAACAACTACAAAACCAAACACCAAACAAGAAAAGGAAACCAAGAAACATTAGATGGAATAAACCACACCAAACTTTTAAATCCATTTCGATGTGTCAATTAAAAAAAATTGAATTAGAAACGGCTTAAAACAGTCGCAAAAACTAGGTTTGCCGTCGCAAAAAAACTATTGGTGACGGCTATGCGACGGTAAATTGGGGGTCGCTAGCCCTAGGGTAGCAAATGGTGGTAGTGACGGAAGATTGCAGTGGTCATAAGGTTGCAGAGTTTGCAACTGCATTTTGCAACCCCAGATGCCGTCGCAAATAATATGCCTTTCCCAAAAAAATATGCCATTTTGTGACCCCATGTGTTGTGGCAAATTATTCCCGCCCTTTATTCCCGCCATTTTTATTCATGTGTCATATATCTTTTTGCGACGGTATACACCATGGCAAAAGAGCAATAATTCAGTTTTTGCTACAATTTGCCCCTATAGCACCTATCTGTTTTAACTTGCTAGATCGGTGTAACAACATTCAAAAACCAAAATGAATACCAAGTCGAATCGACTGTCGTTACATTACGATACAATATACAAAGGTCCATAATCCACACTACATTCAACCTATTATCATAACCTTATATACACCAAAAATATCAAGTAATCCTCAACTTCACTAAGAACATAAGAGTATGTAATATACTTGTGAGGTTTCGGATGACCAAAAGCATATACTACCAAGCTTAAGCTCCTTACTAGTCCAGCTGTCGAGGTGAATCTTCTTCACCAATTTCTTTGTTAGCTTCCTCATCCTATAGTAATAGTGCTACATCTCCATTTGACTCCTTGCAATAAATACTTGACCTATCCTACATATAATAAAAAATCAAGAATAAATACAAATTCGAGTACAAGCCATAAACAAGTACAAATGCCATTTGATTAATAGGATGGAACAAGCCATATGTATAATTTATAAACCATGGTTTACAAGTGGTGAAGGTTTGCAACGAAATATTTGAAGTTATGACACCAATATATATAATAAATTTTCTATGTAATTAATGGCAAAGCCAGTGATAATAATGGAAAAGCCAATCATCAATCCACTATTCAGTTAACATTTATCTACATGACTTCAAATAAACTCCATTGCCATTTTGGCATTTTCACAAAATTGCAAAAATGACTCCAACTACGAATGGAAGAGATACATGTGCTATAGAAGTATAACACTGCAACAACAAAAATATATGTTTATCTGAATTCGAAAGTTGCTGCCACTTGGCAATGAAGGGTGGCATGAGGATTTCCATGTATGTAGGCTGCAAAGAACAACAATTGAACTAATTATTGATGCCTCAACGTATAATGTATTATATACATATATATAGCATCATAGATCATCACCTTATTAAACTCTGCACCATCATCTGCTAAAGTACCAATAGCATCATAGATAATTCTCAGATTCTTCCTTTGCACAAAGTATTAACAAAAAGTGCAAAGAGAAGTTTATTAGTGCATCGAAAAAAAAACTCAGTCGTCAAATCTTATCATAAATATCCCGAGAGCACAGTGAGAACAAAAAATATGCCTAAAATATACATAAGATTTGCCTAATGCACACATTAAATGCTGCAAAATAATTTCCAATCTTAGTGCTAATTCTTCAGCAGCATCTTGAAATTTTCAAGTTATTAAAATATCAAAAAATGCTAAAATTTATAATGGCATATTAAAAATATGGGTGGGCGTCTCTTCCATTGTCGCAAATGCTGAAGATGTAGTTCCCGCACAAGCTTGTTAGAGTCAATATTCTTCGTAAAAGACCCAACAAAACCTTCTCAAACTGTTCATTTCTTTTTTGATGGCCAATACCTTGAAAAAATGAGTATGAGCACAATGAACTAAATAAAATCTACACACTCATCACCCAACGCATTAATTTTTTAATGTTCTGAGTGGTAAATATAAATTGTGTTCTTTTTAAGATGCAATTTATCCATGGTAGTTTTAAATTTTTAATGTTCTGAGTGGTGAATTCACATAAAAGGAAAAAAAATGTTTTTAATATTCAAATGAATCAGGATTTGGAACTAAGTGATAATTTTAGCTATTCAATAATTTACAATTAAGTAATCTATTAAATTATTTAAATCTATACCTACAAAACCTATCCTACTTGATTTGATTATATCAAGTTCCTTGATCAAAGTACACAATATAGCGTATTATTGCAGCTTGACAATAGTAATAAGATCAAGGTCATTGAAAAGAAGAAAATTAAAATGATTATTTTCCCAACCTAATTTTAGACTAATCAATTTGTAATCCCAAAGCTTGCAAGTTGAAATTTAAAGCTTTGTATCACACGAGAAGAGAGTAAAATTGGGGAGCACCGGAGCAAGCTGCCAAATGTTAACAAATACGGTAAAATTATGACTTTATAGACAACATAAAAGAAAATAAAAATCTTAATGCTTCCTTTTTATAGTAAAAATCAAGCCAGTTTAAACTAAATAAACTTAACTTCAATTAAACTTGTTGATAAAAAAAAGTACATTAGTTGTAACTATTATACTTTTAATCAGCAAGTTTGAAGGAGGAAACCTTGAAGATGTCATAGAGAATCAACCAACTAACATTAAATGTTTCCAACAAGAATGGCCTGCTCAAACTGAAATCTTAAAGTTTACAGAAGTGCATGTTTGTATGCAGTCTTTATTTCTAAAGTATCATCATTAATCATTATCTTTAATCATTAATTATAATGAAATGAACAACCAAAAGAATGTTTACAATCAACAACTAAAAGAATAAAGATAATATATTAAAATAATCAAGCAACAACCAGAAGAATATTAGGTTTATGGTTTGATTTCTACAATGATATATAATGAATGCTTAAAAGTATAATAAAAAGTGTAACTAGCAGGTGAGATAACTATAAGAGTACATAAATCGTAAGTGGCAAAACCAAAACTACCGGATGAAAATCAAATAGATAGCAGGGAGAACAAAAAATAAAACTGAAACCCAAATAACCTAGAATGGGGCAAGTTGTTAATTGACCTGTTGCTCCACATCAAAGTGAAACCCTAACACAACCAAATCAGATAAAACCTTAAATCCTAAACTCACAACAACAACAAAATTGAGTAAACTCATTCAAATAAATAGTAATATGAATGCTTTTGAGCTACATAACTCATTCAGATTTGAGGATCGACAGAGGGGCAGGAGGTTCTGTTCGTCCCCGATGATGCTAGATCCGAGGGTTAGTAATCGACTGAAGGCTTTGACGTTGACGGAATCAAGGCCGAGGTGATGGAATATGGCGGGTGAGGGAGGTCCAGTGTCGAAAAGTATTATCAGCGAGAGGGAGAGTTCGACCTTTGAGCTTTGGATCTGGGCACCATGGCAAGGGAAGTCGTTGAAGCGCTCATGGCTCCGACCACGACAGTAAATGAGAGATCCGGAGAATGGTGAGACTTTCGAGTGGTATTGAGATGGGGAGAAGGATCTAGGCGGCTCATCGGCGTCCGAGCTTTGGATTTGGGTGGAAGTCGTTGGAGTGCTCCTGGCTCTTGGCCATGCCAAACAAGGCGAGATCTGGAGAAATGTGATACTTTCGAGTGGTATTGAGATGGGGAAAAGGACCTGGGTGGGGAAAGAAGAGAGGTAGCCATAGAAGCTCAGAGGGGAGACGAGATCCGATGGAGGTATTTGAAAGAGGAGAGCAGAGGACGAGAGGTTGGGACTTGGGGATGAGAGGGATATGAAAAATCAGTGGGCGGCGCTGGGCTGAACAAAGGGCTCATTTATACGGGTTCAATTAGGTTTAGATTATTTAATGGAAAAAAAAGCCAAAGGCTACGACAAATGACAACCGTGGCAATTTGGCGTAGCTAACTGGGTTTTTTTGGTAGTGGCTAGCAACGACGCCTCTTTTCCGTTGCTAATATTGAGGGTGTCCTCTCCAAATACTACGATGGGACCAATGCCGTAGTAAAGCCGTCACAAAAACCTATCATTTGCAACGGCAAATCATTGCCGTTTCTAACTTGTGGTAGCAAAAGGAATTTTTTTTTGTAGTGTGTCTAAACTCCCTTCGATTCCAAAGATGAAATGCCTTGTGAATTAACAACTACAAAACTAAAACTTAACTAAACTCAGCTTCAATGAGCAAGAGTAGAAACCTGGTCAAGTACCAAAACTGAGCAAGAAAAGGAAAACTAGAAACATTAATAGATGGAATAAGCCACATGAACTGAAACTTAACTAAACTCCCCTCGAGTGCTACTATTGTAGGTTTCATCCTCAAGGACTACGGTGGGACGGTCAAGGACTGTTGTGGTGCTTGATGTGGCTCCTTTTTGGTGATTTCTATATATCAAGAGTAAGGCTCTTCTGCTTGATCTCCACAAAGCAACTGAAGTTGGCCTGTCTAGAATTTCCATTGAATACGATTGTTTGATAGTTATGAACAACTTTCTTGGAAATTGACACTCACCACTCCCAACATCCTTATTATATCCGATGTGGGACGGGGATGTTACAATCTCCCCCACTTAAAGCATTGACGACCCCGTCAGGCCCAAAGGACTGCCCTCCGGGAAGAGCATACCCAAGCATATTGTCGGAGTACCTCTGAGCCCAGAGTCGGCTCTGATACCATCAGTAAGACCCGGGGTCTTAAGAGGCACCCGCTCATGCCACATAGCTCTCTCAGGTTCATCGTCCTCACTTGGAACTTGAAAAAGAAGAGCTCTTATGACATGAGTAGAGTTTGAATCACTTATAAACCACTCCCAACATCCTTATTATATCCAATGTAGGACGGGGGTGTTACAACAAGCAACTCTTGTCTTTTGCGAAGTTAACAAGGTCGATGATAGAGTTTCCTCCGTTGAGCATTCGGCTGATAGTGCCTTCCTCCTCTATGATTCCTCTCTTTGAGATCTTATTCATAAGGATGCAATTAGTTGGTGGCCTATTTAACAGATTATGACCACCTTCCAAATCCTCTCCTGTTAAAGAAAAAAGAAATTAGGTAAATGTACCCTTTTCAAAATGTTTAATATACCTATGATTTTTTGTTTTTAATAATTATATATATTTTTCAATAAAGACTTATTTGCCTCTAAAGTGAGAATTAAAAAAAACTTCATATACATTTTTCAACCAACATAGATTGTAACTAACATTAGATTTACAATCGTTTAATCCTTCCCACTAATGTCAAAATGGGGCTTGTAAAACGGGGATGTCGGGGGGGGGGGGGGGATAATGGAGTTAGAAAGGGAAGATCAGGAAAGGCGGATGGAGGAGGAGGAGATTTTATGGTTCTAGCGAAAAAAGGCTAATGAGTTCAAATGGGGGGATATAAATTCAAAGTTCTTCCATCAGAAGGCAAATGGGAGGGAGAAGAGGAATGCCTTGAATCGCCTCATGGCTGATGAGGGTATGGAATGGAGGAGTCGAGATGGGATGGTAGGGGTGTACCATCCCATCCCGACTCCTCCACAAAGAATAAATGAGATAATGTGACGATATCTCATTTATTCATTGTGGATGTGCTGAGGCTTTTTCAGGCCTTATTAGACAGAGGTGAGGAAGGTAGGAAGTGGAAAGGCATCAAAATTGCTCTTTCAGCTCCGACGGTATCTCATTTATTCTTTGTGGATGATAGCATTCTGTTTGTAAAGGCTAGATGTCAACAATGCTCATAAATTGTGAGCATGCTCCGTGTCTACAGAGAAGTGTCAGGCCAACAGATAAACTTTGTGGAGCCATAACTATCTTATAGCATAAATGTAAGTGCAGAAGTTCAAGAGGAGATTCAAGGGCTTGTGGGTGTGGTGGAGATGGAGAAGCATGAGAGATGCCTAGGCCTTCCAATGATGATTGAGAGATCTAAAAATGTCATTTTCAATGGGGTCAGGGACATAATTTCAAAAAAGCTAAAAGGATGGAATGCTAGGACTCTATTGAGAGTCAGAAATGAGGTCTTGCTGAAATTAGCAGTGCAAGCGATACCAATGCACACCATGTCTTACTTCTTGTTATCCACACTTCCCCAGAAGTCGTCCATTGCCCATTGCAGACTTTTTCTTTCTATCTCCCGGTGGCGAAACATCGTGTTAGCTTTAACTTTCCCATGCCCTCACTATCCACATTATTCGGTCGAGTCTTTCTTTCCTCACTCACCAGAATTTCTTCGTGATTTAAGGTTTTTAGGGTTGTTTTCCTCAGTTTACTTTGGTTGATTAGTTCTTAGATTATCTTTTGTTACGTTTGTATGTTGTATCTCCACAGGTTGTCCGTCTACCACTCCTGTGTCCAGATTACTTGTAGTATCTCGAACTTTTTTCTAAAAAAAAATAAAAATTCAAATCTAACACAATGAGTAACTATTTAAAAAAAATGAAAATAGGAGCTTCTTTTTTGACAACAACCCACGAGCTTCCATTTTCCCAATAAGAAATTGTCTCTCACACACTCTTTCGGCCTTTCCCCCTCCCCCATTATTTAACACCACCTTCTTCCCACTCCTCCCCAATTCCTCCCTCCTTCAATCATTCCCCCTCCCATCCCCTCTCGCCACCCAACCACCGCCACCGCCACCGCCAACCACTCCGATGGGACGGGAAACCACCTGGCTCAGCAAGCTCCGCATCCACGTGTCCAACGGCCTCTCCAAGTCTCCCGCCGCCAAGATCCTCGTCAGGAAGCCCTCCGCCGTCGGCGTCCTCTCTTTCGAGGTCTCCGGCATGATCTCCAAGCTCCTCCTCCTCTACTCCTCCCTCTCCGACTCCTCCATCTTCCGCCTCAAGAACGAGGCTATCGCCATCGACGGCGTCCGCAAAATCGTCTCCAACGACGACGCCTTCCTCCTCCGCCTCGCCTGCGCTGAGATCCTCCACAGCCTCCGCCTCGTCTCTAAGGCCGTCTCCTCCTACCTCTCCAACAAGTGCGAGGATCCCAACCTCCGCGTCTTCCTCCAGGTACCTACTTTTTTTTTTTTTTTTTTTTCAATTTCAGTTCCCTCGCTTCCTTCCTTCACTGTGATTTCAAATAATTTCTGGAGTCCATGGTGAAAAAGAAATTTGACGTTTTTCTCATTTTACTTAGATAGATAGATAATCCCTGTTACTGTTTCATAATTTATCAATTGGATGCGACAAATTTCGAATTTACTGGTTGCAACCCGCTCTCTGTGAAACGGAATCCCTAGTTCAATTCAAACTGAAATTTGGATTGTGTATTGATCGAATCTGACTCTGGTTTTCCTATACGCACACCAGCTGTTCGACGATTTTGCTGAGAGAGGGCGTGATCCGTACAGCTGGGTGCTAAGCGCCAAGGAGCTAGAAGTCCTTACCAAGAAGCTAGATCGCCAGATCGCGGCCACCTCCTTGCTCTACCGTGAGATGGAGGCGCTGGCAGCTCTCGAAAACTGCCTCCGTAAATCGCAACAAAGCTCCAGCAGCCACAGCAGTAGCACCAAGGTGGAGAATTCGCTCCGAGAGCAGACGATTTATGAGACTCAGCAAAAGATTGCGTGGCAGAGGCAAGAGGCTAAGAGTGCGAAGGAAAAGTCCTTATGGAACCGAAGCTTTGATTCAGTAACCCTGTCGCTTGCCAAGCTTATCTTCACCATCTTGGGGCGGATTAAGCTGGTGTTTGGGATCGGTCATGGTTACATTGCTACCAGCTTGCCTAGGAGCTTATCTACCAACTCTGCCATGGTGTTTCCAAGCAGTGATAGCCATAATCAGGATTCTCCTGTGGCCAACGAGTTTTTCTCGAGGCCATTGAGAACGAGCAAGAACGATCAGCATCACACCAGGAAGAGTGTTAGTAATGATCTTCCTGGGAAAAGCGATTTCTTTGAGTCCAACACTCAAGTGCTCAACCCACCTGCAGGTACAGAAAAGTTCATGTTGATACTTGATATAATATGTGATCTGAACTATTAATGAATTCAGAGGGAAAATCAGAATCTGATCTTAATTTTCAATCATCTTGTTATTATAAACTATGGCTCTTGAGTTATTTGAAAGGGTTAAAGTTAATTGCTTTATAGTTTGTTGCATTAGTTAGAGCCAATTGGAATAACGAACAATGCATCATTTATTGCAGGCACTCTAGGCGCGTCTGCACTGGCATTACACTACTCGAACTTGATCATAGTGTTAGAGAAGATGGTGAAGTCTCCGCAACTAGTGGGACTAGAAGCCAGAGACGATCTCTACGGGATGCTCCCAAACAGCATAAGGGCATCCCTAAGGGTGAGACTGCGAGGGATTGGATTCTCAGCCACAGACCCTGTACTCGCAGAGGAATGGAGGGATGCCCTAGGGAGGATCTTGGGGTGGCTGTCGCCACTGGCCCACAACATGATCAAGTGGCAGAGCGAGAGGAGCTTCGAGCAGCAGAGCCACCTGGGCCCCAAGACGAATGTTCTGCTCTTGCAAACACTCTACTTTGCTAACAAGGAGAAGACGGAGGCTGCAATCACTGAGCTGCTTGTTGGGTTGAATTACATCTGGAGGTTTGAGAGGGAGATGAATGCAAAGGCATTGTTTGAGTGCTTCAACTTCATTAATGGATGCTCTAATCAGCAGGGTTAGGGTTATGGCTGATTATGAACTAGTTGTAGGGTTACTTTTTGTTTTAATTTTCTTCCTCCTTTTGTGGGATTAGGGATTGGATCCAAAAACAGGGTTCATTGGCAGATTACGGGTAGGAAATCAGATCAGATGCTGGGGTCAAAATTAGATCCGATAGTGTTGTGTTTAAAGTGTTTTGCTGACCACTTGATCATCTTTGTATAGGCATAATCAAGCTCATGTTTTGGCTTGTACTTTGTATATGATTTCTGAGTAAAAGTTTGAGAGGACATAATTTTTTTTTTTCCAGTGTAATAGGTCTGTACTGTGTATGATTTCTACTATTTCCCTTCTGGTTTAAAATGTAGCTGGTTGGAACTGTCATAATGTATGATTTTTTTTCCAAGTTTTTCATCTAATGGGTCTCAACCTTAAGCGAAGGTTTCATCTTGATTGTATTTAAATCGGTTGACACAATATAACATTTGTAAATGTAGCTCGAATCTTCAAATATATACAGTACTAACTTATACTTTGTATATGTCTGTAAAATAATGCTATAAGAAAGCTAGGCAAGATCTTGTGAATATATTTTTGGAAATCCGACGAATGGATCTTGTGATTAAAGTATTATCCCTAAACTAATTAAAGGCATGTGAAAATGTTCCAACTCAAATGCCAACCCTCTACTCGATCTACTGACTTCGAGTTGTCTTGATCTGTGTGGTGCTATATGATCATGGAAGATTCATTTAATGGGTTGGAATGACAAATATCACCAACTAAGATCTTAAGATCCTGAACTTCCAATGATTATATGGAGTAGTAGACATCAATAATCCTAATTATTAACAAGACTTTTACCATAAAATATCAACATATTAATATTTCTTGTTATTATTGCTATCACATTCACACAAATTCATAACTAAGTTGTTATTTCTCACCAAAACAAAAAAAGTTGTTAAAATACATTAAGGGTTCGTATGGGACGGGGTTAATAAATTGACTAAAATTATAAACAGAATAAAATTTATAAACTGTTGGTAAAAGTAATTAAAAATTTATGAAAAAATATAAACTCTATATGGGACGAAAAAATGTTTATTTGTAAAAAAAATGGTGTTTATTTGGTAATTATTAGGGGTATTATGGTACTTTCAAACCAAATAAACAAAAAAACACCAAAATAAGCTATCACAAGTAATTTTTTTTAAAACACAAATTTTAGTTGTTTATTGCTATTTTGGGTTGTCATACACACATTTTAGTTGTTTAGTTTTTTAACGGTAAAAAAAACGTTTTAATTTTAGTTGTTTATTTTGGGTGCCATACACACCCTAAAGCATGTTTGTAAAATAACCTCTTCAATGTACTTTTATTGGTTCATAGTTAATTATCATCACCGAGGGAGATAACTCTTTTTTTTTTTTTTACAATGGTCAAAAAGTAGGATGTCTTACCATAGCAAGGTTCACCCTTAATCATCCTGAATGCTGATGTTATATAAATCCCCAAGGGGATATTCGTCATGTTACATACACTCCTATTCTTCGTAATATAGTCTGATGCTGCATTTGACTCTCTGAAGCAATGTCGAAATTCAATTATGTTAAAATTTATCTCCATCAACTTAATCTAGCTTTTCAATGACCATGTACACTTCCCAGACCGTACTTGTGTCTCCATTAATAGCTTTAACCACTTTCATGTTATCACCTTCTATGATAACGTTCCGAATACCCCTGTTCAGAGCAAGTTGAACCCTCATCGAGAAGGTTGCGGCTTCTGTTTGGAGGACGAATGTTGCCGACGTCTTATGTTGAAAAATGTCAATCACCGGGCCCGCACTGTCCCTAATAATGCCCCCAATTTGGCAACCATCAGGGGCCCTGAACGAGCCATTTACGTTAATTTTGTAGATTTCATACGGTGGCTTATGCCACCTAGGCGTGGCCACGGGTCCAACCTGGCGGGTACGGGTTCGACCCACTAGGTCAAGGGTCGGGGCGGAATGACCCGAACCCTAACCCGGGAATTCCACATGTTCGGGTCACCTAGCAGGTCCAAGGTTCGACGGGTCGACCCGGCGGGTTTGAACTTGGTGGGTACCCGGCAGATAGGGCCCGGGTTGGACGGGTTTGCGCCTTTTCGGAATTGTCTAGCACGAGTTTTAGATGCTAAGACGTTTGAAAAATATCCTTTCGTGTTTGCCGTTTCAGTACAAATTACAATACTACAAGTCTACAATAGTACAATTTATGTATGAGTAGCGGAAAAAAAAGGGAAGAAAGGCTTGAATCGGTTTCCCGATTGCCTACGTATCCTCCCGGGGGTTAAGGAATCAAAGCCCACGTAGTTCTTTTACCTGTGTATGTCTAAACCCCAGTTACCTATTCTTCTTGGTCGTCGGAGCCTCCACCTGCTGATCCATCTGTGACCGCGCCGTCGATGGAGCTCCCAGCGAACTCTGTATTCACTCTGTCATCGTCCTCGGAATCAGTCCCCAACATGTTCTTCTGCATCCGCATATCCACCTTCTTCCGATTTGCAAGGCAAAATTGGGCTACGAGGTTCTCGGGAAGAAATCTCTATCTCTTCTTCGAAGGAATCTAACCTCCGCGACTAAAAAGTTGCTTGACGGCGACGGTGGATCAAGGGGCCCCAAGTATTTGTCGGGCGATTACTTGCAATGTTGGGAATCTTTGTCTTTCGGGACGACCCCACCATTCTAGGACATCGAAATCTTCTTCATCATTGCTGCGGAAATCAAAGTTAGCAGACAAATATTCGTCGAGCTCCGAGTGGGGGCTCGACGAAGATCTCGACCTCTTCGAACCAAAGATATCTCTGGCAAGTGCCTTAGTTCTAGCGGTAATGCTAGCTCATGGCCCGCTTTAACTGGAAGACATTGGAGGATGAGCGGAAGACGCTCTATCGCCCGTCGAATATTGAGTATATAATTCTTATAATAATCCTCTAACTCTAGCAACTATAAGTGGAACATTGGATTCGGGATCTTCCTCAATTTCTAAAGTCGGAAGATAGTTTTCTAAAAACTTTGGAACCCTGTTTAATTTATATCTAGGGTTGAAACAACAAGCTACGACGAAAATGTCAGGTATATCTTTGTAATATGCCACCCATTTCCGTCGCATCTCAAAAAGAACTTCAGAAATTGAAGGCACGTTAATCCCGTCTTGAAGGACTATTGCTACGTTTATTGCAATAAAAAATAAAAGGTTTGATATAGGCATGTAAACGTGGCTAAAAGTCCGAGTTGCGTCATAAAAAACATTGAAAACCTCAACAACATCTCGGGCTTGAGTCCAGACATCTGCAAAGATGTTTGACCATTCGATGTTTTGTGTTGCAAAACCGGAAAGAAATTCCTTATAAGCGATGAAATCATAAATCATTTTGTAAGTCGAGTTCCACCGAGTGCAAACGTTCTTGGGGAACTGTTTTGGGCGAGTTTGGTGAGAGCAACAATAATCGCTCCATTGATGGCGAAGCTGTTTGCTTCAACAAAGTACCCGTAAAACAAATCGAATTGGTTCAACAACAGAATGTAAATATGTTAAACCATCCTGGACACATAAGTTTAAAATATGAGGGGCGCAATGGATGTGGAAAAACTTACCTCCTATCCCGGGCTGACAGTTTTGGATTAATTCCGGAATAGATGCGGTGTTGGCAGAAGCGTTGTCAAAACCGATAGTGAAAGCTCTTTTAGTCAATCTATATTCTTGTAAAATGGTTAAAAGGACACGTGCTATGCTTCGTGTCGTGTGTGCATCATCGATTGGAAATGTGAGGGAAATGAGGTATTTATAGGGCCAAATCGAGGCATTTGGAGTCGGTTTCGACCATTGGGCAACGTTTGACCTGACGGGTCCAACGTTCAACCCGACGGGTCGACCGTTGCCAACTAGCCGTTTGACCTTTTTTTTGGGTGATGTTTGGCTTGTTTTCTCTCTACCTAAGTTGAAAATAAATTTATTTCTAAAGTTTATAATTTTTTTATTAAGTTTGTAAGAGTTTTGACATTGTAAAATTTATATCTAATGTTTATTCGAATTTTTTGATTTTTTTTTTGTTTCTTCGATGTGTTTTTCAAAATTATTAGGTCATTACTAAACAAAAATAATCTTATGGAACACAATTACATCAAACACAAGTTTATTATAAACCGATCTACGATTACAACCCGAACCAGATTCATTGTCTCGGTGGGGATCGAGCTTCATATTTTAAACATGACGATCATCACATTCACAAAACACAAGCTCACAACTCACATCACATTAAAACATAAAATTACTAGACTACTCACTACTTAGACTACTAGAAGACTAGACTACTTACCGCCCGAGCGCGATGCGCCACAGGTCTTAATCTTGTCCGGGTGCTTCTTCGTGATATGAATCTTCTAATTTCTATAGCCGAGGTTGTTTGTGAGATTGTACTTGTGACCACAATGACGACAAATCGCATCGAACTTCCTGGGGGCTTGCCCTTGCTCGACATTTTCGAAATGGTCCCAGAACAACGTCGTACGACCCGCTCCACTCCAACGGGTGGAATTTTCAAAATAGGCCAAACCGCCAGGTCGGCGGGTTTTAAAACCCCCGACCCTAACCCTAACCCGCTACCCGTCAACCCGAGAACCCAGACCCTCAGGGTTATTGACCCGTCCGACCCACCGGGTCATGTGTCGACCCGTAACCCGTAGCCACGCCTAATGCCACCTAGTGTTTCGTTTCCTACTTTTACAACCGCTGGTTTTTTCTTCGTCGCAGGTCTGCTTCCAAAGCATAATTTTAATAATTATTTATTTAGTAATAGACGCAAATGGTTCTAACTTGGCATCATTGAAAATAACCGTGTTCCTGATTTCCCATATAGTGTGTCATATAATGCATAGATCCTCAAATTGAGTGTTGTTGTGCTTGATTGAGGCTATATCTTCCGCTAACGATGGAGAGTTCCCCAAACCGAAAAACGTCTTTCTTATTGTCTGTTCATCATTTCTTATGATCGCCCTCGTAACTGTACAATTCAAGATTAGATGATGAGCATCATCATCATCATTATTACATAAAGAGCATTGAATAGGTACATTGTTGAAGTATCTATTAAGACGCAATTTGGTAGATAGCCCATCAATTAGGATCTTCCAAAAAGGAAATTCTGGGATTTGGGTGGAAGCCTAAGCATCCAAATCCATTTGTAGTCTATATTGTTATGGGTGTTATTATTTTTAATTATTGTGTGGGTTGATTTAGTGGTAAATTCCAATGTTTTTGCAGAGTGAAGAGTTGTGCCACCTTCATATTAGGACTTTGGTTGGTTTTATTGATCATCGAATCCTTTTCAAGTTATTATCGTTTTCTACGAATTCCTCTCGTCTTGGTTTAAGTAGATTAAAAGTCATACGAATCCAATTAATCTCTTACACCTCTATGCAACCTTAAAACGGTCAAGATTTAATAAAGAGATAGCAAATAGTCCCAAGAACTTGAGCATATAAATAACACCAATTAAACACGGTAAATCATTGTTTAAGATATATGTCAATTCCCTACATAATCATCCTTCAAACACGGAATTCACATTCTTAGGCGTGCTACTACGGAAATAACACAAATACGAAAGTATTAAATCATAGCATGAAATCAATAGGGTGTTGTTAGATACACCGCAAATTGTGGTTAAGGATTTGCACGTCGTTAACAACGTGCAAGTGTGGAACTAGGGCTGAGCATCCGGTCTGGATCGGACCGGACCGGAATTTTCGGTCCGGTCCAAGACCAGTGGACCGGAAACTTTAGAACCTTGGACCGCGGATCGGACCGGGACCGAGATATATGGTACCGGGTTTTCCGGTCCGCGGACCGTTTGAACCGGAATTTTCAATAGCCCTTTTTTTTTTAAAAAAAAATTAAGTAAACCAGCCTCTGTTTACACTTGATTTTTGTGATTAGTGAAACAGGAGATCATTCCATTTCCTCCTACAAGATAGTACTTACAGATAGTAAGGAGAAAAACATGGCAAAACAAATAGCCTAATGTTAGCCTAGCAATATTCAGCCTTGTACCAAACCGCCGAATTAAAAAAAAAAAAAATTGGGCAAGCTTAATACAAATTGAATATAGGCTCACTCATATACATAGTTTACTAAATTTTTTAAAGTACAAACTACAAATTACAAAATGAAATTCCTAAAAATTGAACCTAGATCTGAAAAATTAAATTACAAATTCAAAAAAAGAATTCTAACCCTAGATCTGAAATTGGGACAATTTGGGACAAATTCTAACCCAGATCTGAAATTGGGACAAATTCAGGTAGGAAGAAATCTGAAAAGAGATGTGAGATAGTCAGATAGATGCCTACTGGCAATGGGCAGCGAAGGGCGATGACGGATGAACGGTGGCGAAGGGCGAGGGCGGCAGCGAACTGGCTGGCGATGGGCGGCGGCGAAGAGCGACGATGACTGGGCGAGAGAGAGTGGGAGAGTGGCTACCAACCGAGGCTCCGAGCAGCGAGCGTGAAAGAAGTTGAAGACAATCGAGGATGGAGAAAGAAAGGCTGCCCTGTAATTAGGGTTGGAAAGTGGAGACACGCTACCTTTTTTATAAAAAAAAAACACAAATCGGTCAAATTCCGGTCCGACCCGGAAATTCCGGTCTGGTCCGGGGTTTGGACCGGAAACCGGAAAAAGAAAATCCTTGGACCATGGACCAGACCGTAATACTTCTGGTTCGATCAAAGACCGTAATTTCCGGTCTGGTCCCGGTCCGATCCAATTTTTGCCCAGCCCTATGTGGAACTGTGCACGTCGACTAGCAAACTAAGGTTTGCACGTCGAAAGTAACGTGCAATATTTGCACGTCCTTAACAACGTGCAATATTTGCACGTCCTTAACGACGTGAAAATATTGCACGTTACTGTCGACGTGCAAACCCTAGTTAGGGTTTCGCGTTTAGGGTTTCCGAGGGTTTTTTATCGTTAATTGAAAAAACTGAAGGGTTTAGCTAGTGGAGTTGAAGGATTTGGGGTCTAATTAAATGGAAAGCAATAATTGTTAAGGTTTTCATTCGGATAATATGCGAATAATGTTACAACGAACGGAAAGAAAGGTTTACATCCATTATTTTAATAAACTGGTGGAATAAAATCTAGGAAAAGTGTAAAGGGCGACCAGACTCGACACGTAAGGCTCAAAATCTCTCAAACTGAGCTTGAAACGGAGCATCCCATCCTTCAACGCTCGGTTGATGATGTGCGACTCATTCTGGTGGAGGCGGCGGAATAGGAGCGTTAGGACGCAACAAGATCTATGTGAACGGAAAATTAGAGTTAGAGTATTGACATATAGATGAAAAGCAAGAATAGGTAATAAAATAAGACGTTTGAAGTCATACTTGATGTCCATGTTTTGTGCCATGTTTTATATTGATTTTTACATTAATTTCTGTATGTATTTCATGCATTTGGGTTAGAATAGTACAAAATCTATGTAGTCTACACTAGTTTCTGTTTAATTTCGCAGAAACCGGACGCACTTTGGAGCTTAAAGGAAACTCATGGAGAAGATAAGAATGGTGTAGCCGGAGAAAAGGCCATATTTAGACATTCATCATTCTGAATCAAGCTTTGATGTCCTCATGAAAGTTGTAGCCCTCGAAAAGAGATTTCCAACGCATGCTCATATCCGTCAATCCGACGAACGAGGAATCGGGAAAGTGCGTTGAAAGAACAGAGCAGAATGCTGAGAGCTAACACGTTTACTCGACGTCGACCAAACTGGTCGAAGTCGACCAAACCAAGAATTCTGTCCGAGCTCGACGAGAAGAGGACAACTCGAGCACAAGCCGTACTCGACATCGAGTACACCTTACTCTACGTCGACTAGAATTGAACCATACCCGAGCTCGAGGAAGAGAAGCTGATCGAGAAGCTATGACATGTACTCGAAGTCGAGTACACCCTACTCGACGTCGACCAGGCTTAGTCGAAGTCGACTACGCAATTTTGGGTCGTGATCTTGTTGGGCCATTCCGAGCATATGTGGACTACTTGGGCACGAAGCAAGGCTGGATTCATCCAATTCTATCAAGATTTATCTATGAAGAGAAGGATTTATCCACATGAAGATATTTAGAGATATTTCCCTTTTAGATAAATGTTCCTTTTATTAAAGTTTTATCTTTAGAAATTACATATACTTTCCTTCCTTGATTAACAAGGATTGAAAACCTACAAATAAAGCCCATGTGGCTAGTTTTTATTCAATCTTAGAAAGAGAAGGAGGAGAGTAGAGAGAGAGAGTGGAGGCCGAGGGGAGTTAAGGAGCGAGAGCAAGTTGGCTTCGATCAGTTGTAAGCTCTGTTTGGTTTAATTTAATGCAAGTTATTTATTTTCCATCAATGATGTATGCGATTGCGATGAAGAGTGAGTAGTCCACCAACTTCTAGGGTCAGGGCGAGCCCGACAATAGGCATGCATCTTTGAGGTAAAGATCCGACCTTTATCATGTTTTGAGCATCTACTACCTGTTATTTGTTTATTGCATATTTAATAGAGATCCATGCTAACAACTTTGATAATAAACATAAAATCGGTAGATACAATTAGGGTTTCTTGAAAGAGTTGTCTAATTGTTGGAAAAGGCGAAAGTATGGGGGGATTTGGTGTCCATGTTTTATATTGACTTTTATATCAATTCTGTATGAATTTCATGCATTTGGGTTAGAATAGTACATAATCTATGTAGTTTATGCTTATTTTCCAAATTATGGAGTCTACACTAGTTTCTGTTTAGTTTCGCAGAAATCGGACGCACTTTGGAGCTTAAAGGAAACTCATGGAGAAGCTAAGAATGGTGTAGCTGGAGAAAAGGCCATATTTCGACATCCATCATTCTGAATCAAGCTTTGATTTCTTCATAAAAGTTATAGCCCTCAAAAAGAGCTTTCCAACGCATGCTCATATGTGTCAATCCTAGGAACGAGGATTCGGGAAAGTGCGTTTAAAAAACAGAGCAGAATGCTGAGAGCTAACACGTTTACTCGACGTCGACCAAACTGGTCGAAGTCGACCAAACCAAGAATTCTGTCCGAGCTCGACGAGAAGAGGACAACTCGAGCACGAGCCGTACTCGATGTCGAGTACACCTTACTCTACGTCGCCTAGAACTGAACCATACCCGAGCTCGAGGAAGAGAAGCTGATCGAGAAGCTATGACATGTACTCGAAGTCGAGTACACCCTACTCGACGTCGACCAGGCTTGGTCGAAGTCAACTATGCGATTTTGGGCCGTGAGCTTGTTGGGCCATTCCGAGCATATGTGGACTACTTGGGCACGACGCAAGGCTAGATTCATACAATTCTATCAAGATTTATCTATGAAGAGAAGGATTTATCCGCATGAAGATATTTAAAGATATTTAGAGATATTTCCCTTTTAGATAAATGTTCCTTTTATTAAAGTTTTATCTTTAGAAATTAGATATACTTTCCTTCCTTGATTAACAAGGATTGCAAGCCTATAAATAAAGCCCATGGGGCTAGTTTTTATTCAATCTCAGGAAGAGAAGGAGGAGAGTAGAGAGAGAGAGAGAGAGAGAGAGAGAGAGAGAGAGAGGAGGCCGAGGGGAGTTAAGGAGCGAGAGCAAGTTGGCTTCGATCGGTTGTAAGCTCTGTTTGGTTTAATTTAATGCAAGTTATGTATTTTCCATCAATGATGTCTGCGATTGCGATGAAGAACGAGTAGTCCACCCACTTCTAGGGTCGGGGTGAGCGCAACAATGGCCATGCATCTTTGAGGTAAAGATCCGACCTTTATCATGTTTTGAGCATCTACTACCTGTTATGTGTTTATTGGCTATTTAATAGAGATACATGCTAACAACTTGGATAATAAACATAAAATCCGTAGATACAATTAGGGTTTCTTGAAAGAGTTGTCTAATTGTTGGAAAAGGCGAAAGCTTGATCCTTCGATGCGATTTGCATGATTATCGTTATTTATCTTGTCTAACGCATGTTTAGTTATCGTTGTTGCAAACCCCGATCTTGGAAGTCTTTTTCATATCTTGTTTAAATTCGAGATTTGCATTCGTTTATTTTACTGTTCTCACTCGACTTCGACCACCCCTTGGTCGACGTCGACCACTGATTTTTCGATCAAGCAAAGATCGTTGTTGCTTGTGTCTCTGCAGTACTCGACAAGCTACTCGGCTACGACCAGAGTCTACTCAACGTCGAGTAATACTAGTCGACGTCGACCACCACCCAGAGTCTTCTGCTTGCTCGAAATCGACTGTGCTGACCCCTGTTGACCACCCTTGGTCGAGTACCTTGAAGTCAATCACCATCCGTGAGATTCTTCCGCTGCCTGAGATCCGCTGACACGCTTCCTCGAGGATCGATCCTGACTTCCCGTTGCTACATCGGGAGGGAGTCTTCACTAGTACAGATGGTGTATCTTACAAGAAAATTTTCTCAGGGGTTTATTAAAACTCCTGAAAAACGAATCTCGCAAGGGAGTTTTTAAAAAAACTCTCTATAAATGTGGGTTCATCTTTTTTTTTTTAAAAAAAAAATCGAGAATGTTCTCTCAGGAGTGATTAAATAACTCACTAGAAATTGGAATTTCTCTCAGGGGTTCTTTAATAAAACACCCGAAAGAACCCTACCTCAGCTTTTTTTTATCTACAGATTTCGGAAATCGGAATTAAAAACAAAGCGAAGGAACCCTAGAAACTGTGCGTCCAGACGATGAAATCGCTCGATCAACTCTCCAGTAGGGCTGTGCATGATTCGGTTCAAACCGAATTTTTGGGCCGAACCAACACAAACCGAACCGAACCGAACCTAACCGAAGTTTTTCGGTTCGGCTTTCGGTTCAAGAATTTTCGTTTTTCGGTTTCGGTTCGGTTTGTGTTCGGTTTAGGTTCGGTTTGTGTTAAACCGAATTTTTTTATACACTATATATATATATATATATATATATATATATATATATACACTTTATATATACACTAGCTAATACATACATATATATATACAGTGTATACATACTTACTATGTATATATACATATGCAGTGTATATACCTACTTTATACTTACTATGTATTACATCATCAGTGTGTATTTATACACGTACACACACTGTATTTGCACATACATTGTAATATTTGCATGTAACATATATATGTAGTATATATAGTATATTATTTGTATACTTTAAATTGGAATATGTGTATATATACACATAAATACAAATATAATATATATTTTTTTGTATACTTTAAAAAAATTTAATGGAAATTCGGTTCATTTGTGTTAAAACCGAACCGAACACAAACCGAACCGGTAAATAACCGAACCGAACCTAATGCTTTCGGTTCGGCTTTCGGTTTGAAATTTTGAGATTTTCGGTTTCGGTTCGGTTCGGTTCGGTTAGGTTTTCGACCGATGCACAGCCCTACTCTCCAGTTCAATCATGGTTGAAGAAGATCACCAATGGCGCTACAAATCTATTCATTGCACTGTCAATTGCAGAGGAGGGTAGTGAATTGCACTTTGTTGGTAGTCCGCTATGTTTGCCCTCGCCCTCGCTCTCGCCTTTGCTGGCCGTTCGCCCTCTCGCTATTCGCCGGCCATTGGCGGTGCTCCCGCTGTTTGCCGACGCCAGTGCCCTCCCTCCCGCTGTTTACCGTTCACCATCGCCCTTGTCAATTGCAGAGGTTCAGCCGGTCAGACGCTGCATTCGCCTTCTCGACAAGTTCGTACTACTCTTCAACATCTGTCGCTCTTCACCCTCTCCTCCCGCATTGTTCACCCTCTCCCGTAGTGTTCATCGAATCTGGGCTGTCCCACTAATTGGGGTTTGCAGGTGTCGTATGTCTTGATGCCTCTGGGTTCGAATCTGTGTCGAGTGGCAGGCGTTTGTTTATCTCAATCTTCACAGGTCTTGCCCTCTTTCGCTCTTCTATTGATCTCGTATTCCCTCATTGCTTCTATTTCTTGTTATATTCATACACCCCTTAACAATGGTAGTCTGAAGTTTTTGGATTGATGAGGCAGTACATTAACATCAAAAAATGATATATGGCATACCAGTGGCTATGAAAAAGAAAATAACCATATGCATCTAGTAGAGAAAAGTTGACATACAAAGCAATGGATCAGAACATCCATTATAGTTGCATTCCTAATTTATTTTGCTGAAGTACCCCCTAAAGCAAAATCAAATTATTGACTCTGAATCGTGCTAATTAATAGGTTATAAGTTTGTTCTTGTTATATTCATTAATATACTTCAAATGAGCACTACAGAACATGATTTATTTGAACAAATTCATAGATTTTGTATTCTCGTTTTACTCCCTTTTACATCTTCTAAAGCTTTCTTTTTAGGCACTCTTTTCCTTTTCTCATATGCTATAAAACCTATTTTTCCAATTGCAGGGGATAAACAACCATTGCCATGGGAGATGCGTGTAAGAGTCGCATACTTTATTGCAGAAGCACTTGAACACTGTAACAAAGAGAATCGCAAATTGTACCATGATTTAAATGCATATAGAGTTCTTTTTGACGAGGTAAGTGCAATATTTACAATACTGCGATTTGCTGATATATTTTCATGTCGTGCCACTTTCTTCATCAGTGGCAAAGGAATCCATTAATGGCATAGATACTACCTGGTTACAGCAAGTGTACTGTATATACTAAATCTTTGCTTTTTGTTGCCTGTCTTAATGCATGATAGTATCTTTGCTGTTTAATCCTAAATGGAAAAGAGACAGGAGTTTTTATTGGTATATTGTCCTCAATCCGATATACGAGCTTTAAAAATGCAGATTAAGACAGTTTCGAGATGTAGTTGGAAACATCTTAAGTCTCAACATATGCACATTTCATAGATTCAGTATTCTACTGCTTTGAAAGAATTATAGAGCAACAAATAAAAGACCTATAACTTAAAGATGCCTAAGGTATTATTTTCACAGTAGGAGAAGCTGCATAACAGACTGCTGCTTTTTAGATTGAAGTCAAAGCTATTGTTGTGTTCAGTTGGAGTATGTGGCTGACAGTCTATATCAGAGCTGGTGTTGATTAGCTATTGACTTGCATTATCTGCAGATGAACTTGCTGATTTTGAAGAAACATGGAAGGGGAAAGCTAAAAAGGATTTTGCTGGTGTGGTTGAGAGAATGAATGTGCTTGATAATGCTGGTAAGAATTCAGGTTGGTTTGCCTATGTGCTTATTTCTCTGTCATAGTCATTATTTCTCTGTGTCATGCTTCTTCATAGATTGGGTTGGTTTTCCATTCCATGGTGATTGCTTAGATAAGAGCTTTTTATATTCTTATACATAATTGTGTTGATAAATTAAATAGCTTTTTATATTGTTAAGATACTTATAATATATAAGCTCCAAGCAAACCATTAGTGTTTTATGCGGTACAAGAATTTTTAAGTGATATATTCTCGACCTTTGGATACATATCCTGTTTATTTAACAACTTGCTGCTATGTTTAATTATATTAAGCTCTGCACTTAGTGTTTTTGAAAACTAGAAATGCTTAAGCATACTTGAGCTTTGCAATGGATTGTGGTTGTACCTTAAACTTAAATATTAATTAGTTTGTCTTTTTCAAATATTTGGAACTTCATATCTGAGCTACATATAATCCATTTTCCTTGTCTTTTTCCATTATTTCACTTGTAAGAAGGGTGCACATCTGTGGCGTTGTGTATTGGCATGGCTGATAATTGATTTCTAGTATATTGTTTTCTCAAACAGCCTTACCAACCTTAATACACTCTCCACCACGAACTCCCCTCACGAAGCTGCCATTGATATAGGGTAAGTTCAATTCAAAATTGTAGTGTTTTTGTGGGTGGGTTTTATACCATCTGCTGAAGAGGAGTTCCAAATCTATTTTCATTTCAATGGGAGGGCTTTATACCAGCTGTTGAAGATTTCGAGGCTTATGATTTTATTTTCTTCTGTTTCTAATCCCTTAATTTTGCTCATACCAGAGGTTGGACTATCTCTGATCCCTTCTGGCAATAGCAGAGGCTAGAGCATCAGTTCTTCGAAGCCGAGTATGATGACTATGCTACTTCTAGTGCCAGTGGCGCTGTATTTTTCCGTTCTGCTGAACTTGTTGTAAGCACTGCATATTTCCATTATGATGTTCTTGCCGTGTTAACAGGATGGTGAATGATCATGTCATCTCACATCAATCTTTGTAGTGGTTATATGAATTTATGTTGATGTTGTGGTATTTGTGTACTTGTAATTCAATTGATTGTATTTTTCACATTCATTTGAGCACTGGGCAGGGTAGGAAAGGTGATAGAAAGTTGGATATGTTTTTTTTATATATAATAAATATTTATCGGGGTTTTTTTCATATAACTCCCGAGAGAGGTATCTCGGGAGTTTTTTTAAACTCCCGCAACATGTGGGCTTGGGGGAGCTGGTTGGGAAACAGGGTCTCCCGGGGGTTTTTTAAAAAACCCCTGACCGAACGTTTTTTCTCGGGAGTTTTTATAAAAACCCTGAGAGATATCTGTCGGGAGAGCGAATAAAAGGAGGCCAAAAACACCCGACCGTTTCATTAAAAAACCCCCGACATACGTTAAATCTGTACTAGTGCTTGTAATTATTTGCGTGGGCACGAATCTAGTTTTGTTTATATTATTATCTATTAAACTCGATTTCCTCCTTACAACAGTACCGCGACAAAATAGTCTTAGTTTTCGATGCATGCTAAACCAAGGGTTGCTGATTGAGGGTTGTTAGCAGGTGTCGGCGAGGTCATAGGGAGACATGTGAACAGATTATGCCAAGCTAGGACGACTAGAGGAATCCGATATACCGTTGCAAATACTAAACACATGATGGGTAGCTCTATCCACCGTCTCCTAACACCATGAACAGGTCTCGCCCATCTCTGGTAGTCGACGAACTGCTGGAATGGTTACCCTCCCATATAACAATCAGCGTAGAGATCGGCGTGATCCTCCAAGTGATTGCATAATAACGTTTTGAGTTCCGGGAAAGCAGACTCGCCGATCGGTGATGTCAGTGATGCCAAAGCACGGTAGCCCCAACGACTATCTCCAACAGTGTTCCTCACACCCTCAATATGACTGAGCATGAAGGGATCAAGGTTGTTTCGACCCTAGTTGAACCCTCCAAACACATCATCATGTCCACGTCGAGCTGAGGTCGCTTGTGGACGATGTCGAGCAGCATTACGAGCAGCACGTGCTTCTTCTCTCTCAAATCTTTCCCTTAACTCCTCGTATGGCAACGAGTTGGTTCTGCAGGCATTCCTCGACCCCCGAGGCCTCCCTTTCCTTCGGACGCTTGTAGATGAGGGTGGGTGGAGCTCATCGTCGCATACCTCATTGGAAGCCGTGTATGAAGACGACAGCTCATACGGCAGTGGGGTGTCGTCGATGTCAGTCCATGAAAAATCCATCCAGAACGGGTGGATGTCCTCGGCGGGTATCAGAGTACCGGAGTTGACGTATGCCTGAATTTCATGGACACAAGGGATCTTGTAACAAACCCTCCAATGTTGGTCCGTGCATTCCAGAGGAATGTTTTGGTTCACGACATCCTGCCACATCTTGTACAGATAATCGAAGCACTTTTTGGAGATTAAAGTCTTTACCTCATCAAAAAGGATTACTTTATGCGCCGATGTTGGCCATTTGAAGCGGTCGATCTCCAAAGAAGTTTGCAGCTCATGCAGTTGACAATCGTTGAGTCTATGGATTGCATCGATCACGATGCAAAAGTCACCAGTCGATGAGTGCAGTGCCTCCTTCAGAACCATGTGTTGATCCTCAACTCTGTACACATTGAAGTGCATACCACTAAATGTTTGAAGTCATATCATATTGTAATGGGAGATATGAAGTAAGGTGTACCTTTTTGTCGTACGGGTGCCGAGATGGAAGACATTATCTACGCCACACCGCCTCTAAATACACCACCATACCTGGGAATGGGTGTCATGCAGCGTGTAGCGCCCGACGACGGCGGTTGAATGATTCCTCCGACCTCGATTGGAACAACCCCCAATAGTTGCTCTTGAAGGTACCAACGTGGTTTAAATTCTTTGTGATCTTCAAAGCAGCTTCCTCGCATCTTCTCATCACGTGGAAACAGCAAAGGGAGATGCTGGACGTTGGGGAAGACAACATTCAGCGCCGCCAAGAGGCCTAGCTCCCGATCAGTCAATATTATCAAGGTAGCTAATCAAGATAATATCAATAACATAATCAATATCACACAAAGAAGTTGAAGGAATTAAAGAGGAAAAATAACTTAAATTTAGAAATTCACAAACCACCAACCAAGTCTCAAAAGTGTAGGCGAAAACTGATGTGAGCCGAATTCTCCATGTTGTATACTATCTTTTATATCGTTTTATGCATGCATTTCATAAATTTGGGTTAGATTAGTACAGAATCTATGTAGTTTATGCTTATTTTCCAAATTATGGAATCTACACCAGTTTCTAATTAATTTCGCAGAAATCGAAGCAATTTACAGCAGTTCTGAGAAAGGAAGAAAAGCTCGAAGTCAACTACAGAAGTCCAAGGTCAAGGAGCAGCAGCACCAGGACAAATCTAGCTAAAAGAAAGGAGAAATTGACGCAACACAATTTGGTCGATATCGAGGAACTTTGTCGATATCGAGTAAATCCAAGTCGATTTCTAGCAAAGTTGACCAGACTCGAGCAAGGCTAGAGAAGAAGAAGAACAACTTAGTCGATATCGAGGAATTTACTCGATATCTAGTAAAACCCAAGTCGATTTCCACTTCTGGAGCCGAGATCGTCGAGTTGAGCACTAGGAGTCGACAAGAGGAGCTGAGAATTGAACATGTTCCTCAATGTCGAGGAAAAATCAAAGTCGATGTGCTATTTTGGAGGCTGGAATCGAGTTGCTGAGCGGAAGACGAGAAAAGTGCTAGTCGATATCGAGGAATTCTACTCGATATCGAGGAAATCCCCAGAAGCCGACGTCGAGCTATCTGACTCTTGTTAAGTTTCTATCCAAAGTCCAATGGTGATATTTTCGAGATGAAATTCTATCAAGATCTATCAAGTGCTGTCAAGTCAAGAGAGAAGATATTTTATCCACATTAGATATAGTCCTAGTTGATTTAATTATTTATTTCTATTATTTAATCTTTAGATAAAAGATAGATGGAAATAGATTTAGATATAGTATTATTTCCTAATTAGAGAAGGAATGAAGGCTATAAATAAAGCCTCAGGGGATGATTTTCATTGATTCAATTCTAGTTTCAATTACATCAAGTAAGTAGGAGTAGAGGAGAGAGCTTGTGGCGAGAGGAGAGAAGTTGTTGAGAGACGGTTTGTCTTCGATCGGTTGTAAGTTCTCTTTGGTTTATTTTAATGCAATTTATTTTCCTGAAATTATTGATGAGTTTCTTGATGATGAAGAGCGAGTAGTCCACCCACTTCTAGGGTCGGGGTGAGCCCAACGGTAGCCATGTGCGGTGATACGGTAAAGGTTTGATCTTTTTATGCAATTCGTCTTCTATCCCTGCGAGCATGATTCTTTTGCAAAAGTTGAAGGTGATCCTTGTTTGTGTTATTGAAGCGAAAGTGATCTTAATACAACTTGGGTTAATTATGTGAAAAGGGTTAGTAACAATTAGGGTTTATGCGAAAGCCTCTATGTTCATATTTGTTAATAACGAAAGTTATTTGATAGAAAGCATGATCTTTTATGCCTTTATGTGTTATTTTGCATGGTTATCGTTGTGGTGTTGATACCCTGATCTTGGAAGTCTTTAGTTTATTGATTTATTTCGTCGAAAATCGTGTTCTGTGTGGCGAAAGATTGCAATTTAAGTTTCTGCTTTTTAGTCGATTTCGAGGAGATCTTGTTGACACCGAGGAATTCTTGTCGACGTCGAGTTGATTTTGTCGAGATCGATTACTCTCTGATGGTTTTCGTTTTCTGTTTCATTTTGCTTTCTGTTTTACTCGACAGGTTAGTCGATATCGAGTACTTGACTCGATGTCGAGGAATCTTCTAGTCGACTTCGTTGAGATCTTTCCGCTACCCGAGATCCGCTGACGTGCTTCCTCGAGGACCGATCCTGACTTTCCGCTCCTACATCAGGAGGAGGTCTTATAATTATTTGCGTGGGCACGAATCTGGTTTGATTTATATTTTATATTTTAAACTCGATTTCCTCTTACAACAAAAACTAAATACTTTAGCACTCCATAAACACGAACCAAAACAATTAGAAAAAAATTAATCTAAAGCCATACGGCTCCTCGTCTCTCTTTCCCCCTAATTTGCCGTATGACATATTACATATATATATATATATATATATATATATATATATATATATATATATATATATATATATATATATATATATATATATATATATATATATATATATATATATATATATATATATATATTTATATATTCTTAACGTGTAAAATTTGCTTAACGTGTAAAATTTCTAAATTAGGACACGCTATTGTCAAAATTAGCAATTAATGAATGGCGAGCCTGTTCAAGTGGTTTAACTACTCGTTTTTGCTTCTGCTCCTCTCAATCCATGGCCAAGAAGAGGATCGTTACTCTTCGCATCCATATCAGCCTTCCTTCCCAAATTCCCGACCCCATCTCTTCCTCACCCCCGCCACCTGCTCGCCCCTGGCCGATTTCGCCCCGAGTGGCAGGTTCGCCCTCTCAATCCATGGCGAAGAAGAGCATCGTTACTCTGGGTTGATTTTTTCATGTTTGCTAATAATTGATTCTGTGTTTGTTTTGATAAATTAGGGCTCTCAAAGTCTCACGACCGATCGGCAGCTTCGCCCTCTCTATCCGCACCTGTTCGTTCCGCATTTCCCGTCATCGTTTGCCTTCTTCAATCAGTTAGGGCTATCAGAGTCTCAGGTTCGTTTGTTGCTTCTCTTTTGGTCCTCTTCGATCAATTATTCGTCGAATTCGTGTTCTTGATGTAATTAGGGCCCTAAGATTGGTATCTATTGCTTCATGTTTATATTTTGATGATGATTAATTTCTAAATTTTTGGGATTTAGGGGTAGAGATTTAGGGATTTGCAAGCAAGCTTTCAATTTCCTTTGAATATTCAATGCGAAGGCCTTGAATTCTTATAATGGCTTTATACCTTCTGTCAATTTTGGTTACTTAATACCTTCTGGATTTTTCAGTATCGTTTTATACCTTTTGTCAATTTTGGTTACTTAATACCTTCTGGATTTATACCTTCTGGACTTACCTTCTGTCAAATTGCAAGCAAGCTTTCAATTTTGGTTACTTAATACCTTCTGTCTTGCAGCTTGAGAAAGAACTTTTAGATTTCTGTCAAGGCCTAAAAGTGATTGTATCAAACAATTTTCTTCGAGATCATTGATATGGTCTTCGCTTTAGTCATATTTAATTCCATTTCGCCGATTTTGTATATGTAGCATCTCCTTTTCTTGTCTTTCCTTACTATTATATCCCACCAAGCATAATTGATGGATTTTTCAGTATCGTTTTATCATCAATTTAGAGGAAAATATGCTTCCTTCTATGAGTGGTTTTCTGATCCTTACTCCTCCTGCAAACTCCTAGCATAAATCAGAATATTGCCTTCATCCTAGTGAGTAGTGACGAGTGATTCGCCGGTATTATTGCTTCTTATGAACAATGATCTCATCTTGTGTGTAAACTAAAAATCTAGGGCTCTCTATGCTACACCAAGAGGTGAAGGCCTTCTAGTCCAAAGACGTGCAAATCAGCCTTCCTTCCCATATGATGTTTTCCTATGGCTAAACTATTTGCTAGTATATCTCTTTGAAGTATTTAAAGAGGGCTCTACTGATGCTCTTGAGGTTTATTTGCAGGTCAAGCCAAACCTCTATGGATGTCTTGCTGTGCATACAGTTGCAGGTATAGCTGGTGGTACTAGAGTCATGCCTTGAGGTAAGATCCTTCATTTTAAATATTATTGCAAGTGGTTAGAACATTAAAGAATATGTGCAGAGAATACCATCAAACCATATAGTTCAGTTGTACATGATTACACTTATCTAAGATCAATAAATAGACATGGCAAGATGCCGACCAAAAATAAATATACATGGCAAGCTGTGCTACTTAATTTGTAGGATTTACGTTTATACTGTCAGTTGTGTCGAGATGAACTCCCTATAGTGAGGAGATATGCTGCTACAAATCTGGGGAAGTTGGCTGCCACTGTTGAACCTGCTCATCTTAAGAGTGATTTAATGCCGTTGTTTGAGGAGTTTATTCACGATGGTAAGTGACTATATATCTGTCAGTTGAGTCATGCTTATGTGGTTCTCTTCGATTTGTATATATATATATATATCATCTTTGAGTGTGATTGTTACATTCCATGCTGCATTTTATTGAATGTAATATTTATTTCATTTGATGTGTTCTTTTCAACTACACCATACTTTCTAAAGCCAACAGATCAATTTTAGTTTTTTGCATCTATAATTTGTTATTCAATCAATCTCAGTTTTTTCCCCTTACTGTACAGTTCATGTTTTGATTTTGTTTAAATTTCGAGTCTTACTGATTACATACAGTTTCATTTCACATAGTCTCAGCTTGTCATTGTCTCGTTTTATACTATGAATCCTTGATTGCATTTGATTGAAAGGTTGAAGCATGGTAGTACATAAGCTACTAGTCAATCATCCATCTTATATATTCATATTTATATATTACAAAGAGAAAGAGGTACTTCCTATTCCTAGTATGGAAATAAGAAGAGCATAGTCCTTGTATTGTTTGTGCCATGTATGATGTATGAACTCACTCACTTTCTCTGTCTCAGTGAGCTGAGTTGTTTGTGGTGTGCGAAGCCGAAAAGATGGTAGAGGTGGAGCTTGCAACACCAAGGAGGTCATCAAAGCATTCAAATTGGTGCAACAATGTCAACTGCTGCACTGCACTCCATTTGCTAGTCAGATTCATCATGAAAAACAGACCTTCCTTCTTAGCTTCCCCCTCAGAAAACCAGTACCTAGAAATGCCAGGGACTGACACCTTCCAGAGACAGCTGCAGCAACTGTTTGAACTCCATGATTCAGGCCTTGATCAGGCACTCATAGATGCCCTTCCAGTGTTCCACTACAAAGAGATCATGGGCCTCAATAGCAGCTGATGCATTCTTGTCCTAGCAGCACTGTAATTGATCTATCTAGTTTAGATATCATGATTTTTATATATGGGAAGATATTAAACTGAGAACATCCATTTCTTATAGGTTGTGAAGCTAAACACTGTAATTGATTGTTGTTAGCAGGAGGATGGTCAAGTATGAAATAAATATAAAATAAAGTTCAGACTGACTTCCCTGTCTCAGCAAATAAATACAAGACTTCCTCCCGTTGTAGTAAGAGAAAAGTCAGGATCGAATCCACGAGGAAGCACGTCAGCAGTTCTCAGGTAGCAACGGATCTCACAGACAGAATAGCAGAAAGACTGAAACAGAAGCAGAAAAACAAAAGAAAAGAACAAAGAAAAACAAGAAATAAAGCAAAGACAGAAAATAACGCAAGGCAACAGGCTACTCGATCTCGACTACTAGCTACTCGACACAGAAAACAGAAAGTGAAAATCGACGAAACCAGAAGAAAACCAACTCGACCTAGACCAGTCTTACTCGAGATCGACAAGAACAGTACTCGATCTCGACAAGGTCTCCTCTATGTCGACAAGAATGCAGAAACTTTAAAATGCAGATTTTCGAACACAGAACTCAAAATTCGACGAAAATAAATTCAATATATTAAAAGACTTCCAAGGCCAGGGTTTCAACACCACAACGATAACCATGCAAAGTAACACACAAAGGCATAAAAGATCATGCTTTCCATCAAATAACTTTCGTCATTAACAAATAGGCATATAGAGGCTTTCGCATAAACCCTAATTGTTACTAACCCTTTTTCACATAATTAATCCAAGTTGCATTAAGATCACTTTCGCTTCAATAATACAAACAAGGATCACCTTCAACTCTCGCAAAAGAATCATGCTCATAGGGATAGAAGATGAATTGCACAAAAAGATCTGACCTTTATCGCATCGCCTCACATGGCCACCGTCGGGCTAACCCTAGCCCCAGAAGTGGGTGGACTACTCACGCCTCATCGCAATAACATACATTGAATGAAAAGAAATAACTTGCATTAAACTATATTCAAAAGCCTTTACAATCCCGGCAATCAACTTTCGCAGAAAGGCAAAACCCTAAAAACCTTAGAACTCCTAAAACTCTATCTGTGGAACTAACTAATTGTCTCTGAAATTGAATCGTGATATGGAATGAATAAAACTGAGCCCCCTAGGGCCTTATTTATAGCCTTCATTCCCTAGCTATCCTAGGAAAGAAGATATCTATCTCTATCTAAAATTATATCTAAATTGCTAAAAGATAAATAAATTGTTTTATGGAAATAAATCTAAAAGGAAAAGATAAAACTAAATAGGGTAAGTCTTCATGTATTGATAGATTGCGTCTTCTTGGATAGAACTTGATGGATTAGGATAGAATCGACTTCCTTCGCGCCCAAAGAATCCCAAGTCTAGTCGGACTATTCCTCGTCGAGAAGCTTCTGGAAACTGGTCTACTCGACCTCGACGAAGGCTCGTCGACCTCGACCAGACTTGTTCGTCGACTGGACTTCTCGGCTAGATCTGCTCGATGTGGCTCGGACTTGGCTCACTGGTGCTCGTCGACCTCGACAAGACCTAGTCGATGTCGAGTAGGATTAGGTCATCGACTAAGTCTCCTCGGGTGGCTCTACTCGGCAAGCTCGGATCTGGACTCAGGGGCTCGTCGACCTCGACAAGACGTAGTCGACCTCGAGTAGAGGTGTGTCTTTCTTGGTCGAGCAACTCTTCCTCGGCAAGGACTCGGACTGGCACGGTGGATCTTGTCGATCTCGACTAGGGCTTGTCGAGATCGAGTAGGGTTGCTCGACGTCCTCGTCCTCGGCTTCTCTCCTTGTCGACTCCGGGTGTGGTGTTTGGGCTTCGTCGATCTCGACTAGGGCTTGTCAAGATCGAGTTGGGTCTGGAGCCGGGTTGGTCTGGCTTGCTCGATCAGGCTCTGTCGACAAGGCTGTGCTCGGACATGCTCGTCTAGGTCGAGTAAGGTCTACTCGAGATCGAGTAGTCTGGTTCCTCGGCTCGATTCGATTGGTTCCGTTGCTGCTTTGACCTTGGACTTCTGTGGTGGTTTTCCGAGCTTTTTCGACCTTCTGTAGAATTGCTGTAAAAAGCCTCGAATTCTGCGATTTAAACAGAAACTGGTGTAGATTCCATAATTTGGCAAATAAACATAAACTACATAGATTCTGTACTATCTAAGCCCAAATGAATGTAATGTATACATAAATCGATATAAAAGTTACTGTAAAACATGGCAGATTCAGCTCACAACATTGATCTATCTAGTTTTGCCTCAGCTTATGAATGTGGATGCTTTGATTACCGTTTTATGATTTTAGCTTCGTATATAGCCCGGGCTCTAAAGTCATGCATCAAATAAAATAGATCAATTTTGGTAATTTGACAATTTAATCTCCAAAAAGCTTGGATAATCAATAGTCGTGTCAAACAAGATGTTCAATTTTAAGCTAGATTATAATCTTAAACTAGATTAAAATTTTTATCTAGATTATAATCTTAAGCCGGATTAAAAAATATGCATGCCAAACATGCCCTTATTGGTTTTTGCACTAAAGCCTATTAGCTCAAAATGGTAGAGCATTGTGCCTACGCACAAAGATGCGGGTTCAAACCCCGCATAGGCTATATATGTTTATCGCCTAGAAGTAAGATGTTTCTCTTCATGAATAAGAGTATAAAGTGAAAAAATAAAATCGTAATGTGCAAATATAAGAACATAAAGTGCAACTGTGAAGTGCATTTGTGCAACTGTGAAGTGCATTTGCGCAACTGTGAAGTGCATTTGTGCAACTGTAAAGTGCATTAGTGCAACTGGGAAGTGCATTTGTGCAACTATATATGTTTATCGCTTAGAAGTTCGATGTTTCTCTTCATGAATAAGAGTATAAAGTGCAAAAATAAAATCGTAATGTGCAAATATAAGAACATAAAGTGAAACTGTGTAGTGCATTTGTGCAACTGTCAAGTACATTTGTGCAACTGTCAAGTGCATTTGTGCAACTGTGTAGTGCATTTGTGCAACTGTGAAGTGAATTTTTGCAACTTTAAAGTGCATTTGTGCAATTTTAAAGTGCTTTTGTGTAACTTTCAAGTGCAAATATAAGAACATAAAGTGTGAAAATAAAATTGTAATGTGCACATTTAGAATACAAGTGTGCAAAAGTAGGATACAATTGTGCAAATTTAAACTACAGTTGTGCAAAAGTAAGATACAATTGTGCAAAAGTAAGATAGAATTGTGCAAACGTAGGATACAATTGTGCATAACTAAGATTATAATGTGCATGATTAACAATTTGCGATTGTTGCGCTCTTGTCTATTATGTAACCTATGTGGGATTTGAACCCACATCTTTGTACAAATGCACATTGCTCTACCAATTGAGCTAATAGGGTAAATTATGATTTTCATGCTAAAATAGAATAACATAATCAACCTAAAGCATATCGGAATAAAATTCTAAAATCCAGTTAGCTCATGATTCACAAACAATTTGACATTGCTATGAACATGAAATTAGCTCCAAATCAACCCAACAACACAACCATATCATCAATTTAAGTCAATTTGGCTTTTGACAAAAAGCCCCAAATTCTAAAACATATCGCAATAAACATTTCATTCTTGGGGGATTAAAACCCTAATAAACATTTCATTCTTCTTCACCATCCAAGGCAATGAGAGCGATTCTCAGGCGAAGGCTAATTGGCGGCGCAAATAGTCGAATCGAACTAGGTGGTTGGTTCCGTCCATGGCCCGAGTCAAGTCAGTGGTCTGGCTGCGAGTTAGGTCTCGCATCGAGTTCTTGTAGGCGGAAACGGCGACGAAGAGAAGCAGAGAAGGGCTCAGGCGATTCGGCGACGAAGGTAATAGAGGAGTAGCGGTGTCGAGGCGGAGGCGCAGAACGAGGATTCGTCTTCTCCGATATAGGCTATTCCGAAGCGTGGCTAGTTCCAGCGGTGGCGAGGGTGCTTCTTCTTCTCGAAACCGGCGGTGCACAGACTATATATAATCGAATCGAAACCGAGGCGACTCCACCGGTGGCGAGCATCCAAACCCTAGCCTTTCCATTTCTTCTCCGGCCTCCCGTCGGATGGTCTTCACAGGTCGGTGTTGTACGTGCTAGGTTTCATTGATTCTTTATTTCCTATTTCATTTCCTGTAAATTGGTTTGGATTGTATGCAAATGTGCATTTCTCTTGTGGATGATTGGATTCCCACTTAAAGCAGTGATAGAATAACAATATAATTGAATTTGACGGAAATTCTTTTCATTATTCATCAATATGTAGTTTATTGGTTTTTTTTTAATTTGGGTTTTTTTACCTCATAAAAATAAGAATTTCAATGAATAATCCACCGATTATCGTTCAATGTACGTGTTAAATCGACCTATTCAACCGAATAATTCAAAAACTTGCTTATTCACAACGTTTGTGCAATTATTCATTGCTTTTTTTACCTCTTAAAAATAAGAATTCCCCTGAATAATCTCTCAATTATCGTTCAATATCCCTGTTAAATCGACCGATTCAATTGAATAATTAAAAAACTTACTTATTCACAACGTGCAATTATTCATTGCTTATATGGATCTCATAAAAATAAGAATTTCAGTGAATAAACTATCAATTATCTTTCAATGTACATATTAAATCGACCGTTTCAAACGAATAATTCTAAAAATTTACTTATTCACAACGGCTATGCAATTATATATTCGTCGCTTCTGTGTACATCGCAAAAATAAGAATTCCACTGAATAATCTTCTAATTATCGTTCAATGTGCACGTTAAATCGATCGATTCAATCGAATAATTCTAAAAAAGTACTTATTCACAACGATTATGCAATTATTCATCTCTTTTGTGTACCTCGTAAAAATAAGAATTTCATTTAATAATCTCTCAATTATCGTTCAATATCCGAGTTAAATCGACTGATTCAATATCCGAGTTAAATTGACCGATTCAACCTCTCAATTATCGTTCAATATCCGAGTTAAATCCACCGATTCAACCGAAACTGTTTGTTTATCATATTTTAGAAAAAATATCAACCGACCGTTAAAAGTAAAAAAAATCAAATCGGATGTGAATCATGTGATGATATCTAATTCAACAATATAAGTATTTGTTTTTTTTAATCGTCTAAATTAAAAAAAATCAAATCGGGCCCCACATGGAACAAAACACTATCACCCTCTCCCGATCATGTTATTCACGCGCCCGGTGGGAGAGTATTGCCTGTTACACACAAAAGTGGGTGGGTCCCACTTGTTCTTAATTAAAAAAAAAAAGAAAAACTATCTTTTAATCTCCTCTCTCCATTCCATTAAGATCAACGGATGGGATTTGTGTACAAGGTACACCGTAAGAGTTGTGAACAATAGATCCATACTATATATATAGGGAAGCTTTAAAATGTAAAACATCCTTAACGTGTAAAATTTGCTTAACGTGTAAAATTTTGTAAAAGGATGCGCGGGTTAGGGGAAAAGAAAGAGAACCGGACTGAACCGGAAAAAAGGGGGAAAATGAGAAAAGAACCAGACTCTTCCTTCGTTTCCATCAGGCGCGCTTCCTTTCTCCTCTATTCATCTCTGGTTGGCGTCGGAGGAGAGGAAGACGGTGACGAATGCAGAATTGAGGCGAATAATCGATCAATTCAACAAGGTGAGGCCTCTTTTCATCCTTCCAATCGTTCTTCTATGTGTTGAATTTCTCGTGAGCTCTCTCAAGGTATATGCGGAATCGTCGAGCTCAAATTTAAACAATTAGGGTTTCGATTTGCTGTTTCTGAAATTGGTTGATGTTGTCGGCGGCAGAGGCGGCTGCGGCCGAGCCGAAGGTCGAGATGGAGGCTACTTCTCATCCTCGACTTGTGGTGGAGGCTCGTGAGGAGAGACTATCTCATTAGGAGCGAAAGAGCTTTGGATTTCGACCATGAAAATGGTGATTCAAGCGACGGGTTTGATACGAGCCTAGATTCGGAGAACCAGAACCCGAAACCAGCTGACGACGATAAGAAGAGGAATAGAAACAGAGTGAAGAGCAGTGGCTGTGATGGAGAAAAGAAGGAAATGAGTAAGAAGAAGAAGAAGGAAGATAAGAGTGGAGCTGATGGGAAGTCGAAAGTTTCTAAAAGGAAGGAGAAGCAAGTAAGTGTCTGCAGATAACTGTGCTAGTATATTTCTTGAACTTTGGCTTTCTAATGTGTGGTTTAATCTGTCATGTTGTGAATTGTGCAGAAAAGGAGTGCTGAAGTTGAATTTCTTGTGGATTATCACCGCCAGCTTAGAGGTATGAATGATTTCATTGCTGGAAGACAATTTCTGCAATAGTCATGATTGTTTAACTATCTTCCTCGCTCCCTGGCTTATGGTGATCTAGGAAGATGCTTGTTTGATCCAAGAAACTTGTCAGGTTTTATAGGGCGATTAAGAAAGAGGAGATTGAAGACAGTTGAACTGCATAGATGCAGGTTAGTGTGTGATATTATACTGTCCTGCATATTTGA